>CAOJBI011705924.1:0-10677 GCA_948277035.1 Euphorbia corollata
GGCCTCCAATATTAACTCCTCCGCCTCCGTTACCTCCAATTTGGCTGGTATTTTGCAGCGTATTCATATAAGGCACACCGGGCACTTGATGGCTCACTGAATTAAAGGTAGAACCATAACCAAGATTTATATTGTGAGTCCTATTTTGTTGAAGAGGCATATTGTATCTCTGAGGCAGAGAAGGGGATAGCGAAAGACTGTCAGTGGCGAGATGGGAAGTTGCAGGTGGTGAGTTGGCTGTGGTGCACGACGGTGAGGGGTGGTTGTCTGGCGAGTTGAGGCGGTGAGAGACGAAGGAGAGAAGAAGATGGTGGTGGTGAAGTGAGGTGCGACGGAGAGGTGAGATGCCGCCTTTTGAAAGAAAGGGAATAGTGGCCATTAATTTTGACCAGAAAAGGGAAATCAGAAAGGTGAAAGGGAATAGTGGAAATCAGAAAAGTTTGACCTGGCCATTAATTTTGCTTTCCTAAAATACCCTCTGCACGTCAGATTTTTAAACGGTGTTAGAAAAAAATCAGTGTTTTGCTAACGTTTAATACCACAGGCATCGTTTTGTAAAAAAAATTCCACGGGCATCATTTTGGGAATAGGCCAAACCACATGGCATGTTTTTGAAGTTTACCCAAAAATTATTTATTTTTTATAAAGTATTTAAAGATATTCTACAAATTAATTGAAGTTGAATAGTTGATAGTGGAAGTTTTATGTTGTGTACAATGACAGTTGTATTTACTATTTATGGGTGTGAGATATATCGTACTGTAAAAATTAAAGGATAAAAATTAAAAAATGATTTTTTTGGTAATGATACAATATTTACGGGGTTATGGTCATTATATGTTTCTTTTTAGAGTTACAAATCCATTAGATAAATGAGATAATTAATATATTTAGAAAAACCAACTAAAAATTTTCATCCCTATGGGAAATTTACTTTTAACCACTGAACCAGCCTTCAATAAATAATATATTATAGAAAAATTGATTGAAATAAAGAAATTTGAAGGAACTATTGATATTTGGTCATTAACACTAACACCTCAATTTTTTTGTATTTACAGGCATATAGCAAGTGTACCCAAGTCCAATTGGCACATCAAAAAATTTAATTTTATCTCCACATTCACATTAGTTGATGGTATGACAAGTGCAACAAGAGCTTATATCAAGGCCCGGTCCATCAGAAGATATGAGAAAAGCCCAGTACGCTTGGCCCTAAGAGGAAGCCCACAAACACGAAGGACCCAAGAAGCCTATAAATAGAGAGAGATCAGTAGTTGATAGGGACAGGAAAATAATAGATAATAGGAAAGGAGCCTTTGGAGCGACCCAACCGCACCATTGGCGCCGTCTGTGGGAAACGAACCCAGAGAAAAAAAAAGAAACGAAAAATACGCACACAAAAACTAAAAATATACATACGCGATACCAGTACGCGCCAAAAAAAATAATAATAAAAATAAATATATATATATATATATATATATATATATATACACACACACACACACACATATACATAACCACCCGACGGGAGAAGCCAAGCACAATGGCCGACACCGTACGTACAACACACGACGCTAACAACACATCCAAAGATTCCCATCCAGAAGACACGGAACTCCGGCTCGGCAGAGGAGCTCCCAGGCAAACAACGTCCTCAAGCGAGGAGCGGCTGCATCATGCCCAGAGACAAATCCACGAGTCCCAAATTCACCTAGCCGAACTAAGGTCGCAAATATGGGCAGCCGAAAACATCCACTCCCAACACCAAGCCAGTCTCGCAGAGCTTGTAGGCGACCACCCCCTAACAACCCAAAGCAACCAACAAGAACACGTACACTTCCTTTCGGAGCCAGTAATACAAGCACCACTCCAAAACAATGGACCCCAACCCAAGGGAACACGACCACAAAAGAAGATAACCCCGGCACATACTTGTCAACACACCGGAATGGGAGCAGGAAGAGCATCGACGGTTTCCCCCGGAGCACCATAGAGAAAAAAGAATCGAGAATTTCCGACAGGAGCGCCCACTCATGAGACAAGCCGACGCACTACCATATCACAGAGGGACCCCAAGATGGCAGAAATTTTGTTCTTACCACAGAAGTCGCACACACGACACAACCGAATGCAGAGGACTTACAAACGAAAGACACAAGCAAGCCTGCCCGAACGAAGGCCGAATCAACCACACGCCAACACCACAACAAGCAGGAAACACAGATAAACACGAACAACGGATATACAAGGGAGAAATAAAATTCATATTCGCAAGACGAAGGGAAGTCCTCACAACCACAACCAACGACTACGCCCAACAAAATAAACGAAGAAGAGGGTATCACAAACTCCCTGGCCCTCCATTAGACGCATTAATAATCTGCTTAGGCCTCGGGGAATACCTTATCCACAGAATACTAGTGAACACAGGTAGCTCAGTAAACTTGCTGACCCTAAGAACGTTAGGAGCCATGGGCTTAGGCCCCACACAGCTAAAAGCAATCGACTTCCCATTAATTGGTCTCTCCCACAAAAGATCCAGGCCGAAGGTGCCATCCTCTTACAAGTAACCACCGCATACGAAGAATCCGAGAAAACAGTGACCTCAGAATTCATAGTCGTCGACATACCTCTAGCATACAACGCAATAATGGGAAGGCCACTGCTACACATGCTTGGCGCGGACACCAATATACAACAACTAACGTTGACCGTCCCTAACGGAGAGAAGACGATAAAAATCAAGGGTAACCGAAACGAAATCAGAGAAATTCACATGACGGCGGTAGGATAAAAAGAAAGCATGGTGGTAGAGGCACTCGAGGCACCGGATGATCTAAGAGGTTTCCATCCCGAAACAATGAAGGAAATCGAAGAAGTAGCGATATACGAGGGACACAGCATCAAACGTGGGAAAAACATCGACGGCGATACCATTGCAGGAATAGACAACGTCCTAAAGGCCTACGCCGACGTTTTTGCATGGGAATCCAAAGACATACGAGGAATATCACCAGACATGACCAACCATAAACTAAACTTAGACCCTCTCGCAAAGGTCGTCAAACAACGCAAACGAAATCAGTCACGAGAAAAGGAGATCGCTATACAGGAGGAAGTGGAACGGCTCCTGCAATTAAAATTCATCCGAGAGGCAAAATACCCCACGTGGATAGCCAACGTGGTCCTGGTAAAAAAATCCAATAGCAGATACCGAATGTGCGTCGACTTCACCAACTTGAACAAGGCCTGCCCAAAAGACTACTACCCATTGCCAAGCATAGACCAGATAGTAGACGCCACAGCAGGACACCAAGTCATGTCAGTAGTAGACGCTGTAGCAGGATACCACCAAATACCAATGTTCAGAGAAGATGAAGAGAAAACAGCTTTCATCACTAGCGCATGGGTCTACTACTATACCGTAATGCCCTTCGGATTAAAAAATGCAGGGGCAACCTACCAACGCCTGGTCAATGAAATGTTCGAACAATAGATAGGAAAGACCGTGCAAGTATATGTCGACGACATGATCGTGAAAAGCAAGCACGCACAAGATCATCCAAGAGATCTAGCAAAGGCCCTCCAAATCTTCCGCACGTACGGCATGAAATTGAATCCAGAAAAATGCACCTTTGGGATAAGGAAAACAAAATTCTTAGGTTACGTATTGTCGGAGGAGGGAATCGGACCTAACCCGGACAAAGTGAAAGCTATCCTAACAATGAGTGTGCCTAAAACACTGAACGATGTCCAAAAACTCAATGGGCGACTAATAGCTTTAGCTCGTTTCATTTCCTGCTCAGCCCGACGAGCGCTTCCATTCTTTCAAACGCTAAAAGGAAATCATCCTTTTCAATGGAAACCGGAGTGCGAAACTGCTTTTCAAGCAATAAATCACTTTCTTTCCATCCCACCGCTGCTCAGTGTACCAAGTGAGGGCGAACAATTATACCTATACATTACCACGTGTATGAGTACGATCTCCTCAGTATTAGTAAAGGACACCGGAGAAGTATCGAACATATTCTACTACAGCAAAATCTTACAAGAAACAGAAAGACATTACACACCCTTAGAAAAAACCGTATACGCAATCGTCCAAACCACGTGCAGGCTTAGGCCGTACTTCCAGGCCTACCACGTCACCATACGCACAAGCCTACCTTTGCGAAAAGTATTACAAAAGCCCGATGCAGCGGGTAGGATGGCGGAATGGGCCGTTTGACTAGCACAATTCCACATAACTTTTGAGCCTAAAATAACAACAAAAGCACAGTGTTTGGCAGATTTCGTAGCAGATTTTACTCCACACGAAGAAAACAACGACCCCGCCATGTGGACAATGCACATAGACGGCGCAGCCAGCTCTGAAGGCGCTGGGGCAGGCATACTGGTCCGAGGACCAGACCTGACCATAAAGTATGCCCTGAAATTAAAATTCCAAGCAACGAATAATCAGGCAGAATACGAAGCACTGTTGGCCGCACTACGCATTGCAAAAGAACTGTCGCCAAGACAAATACAGATATTCAGCGATTCGAGGTTGGTTGTCAGCCATATGCAAGGCTCATACCAAGCAAAACACCTGGTCATGTGCCGACACCTAGGCGCTGCAACAAAACTGAAAAACAAGATGGCAGAGGACAACATCAATATACAACTCACCTTAATCCCTAGAGAAGAGAACAATGAGGCAGATGCCTTAGCAACGGCGGCAATCGGACGAGGGTACCACGACAACCCATTCCTAGAAACCATAAGAGAGCCCTCTTTTGACAAAGAGACCTTCACCATAGAGGAGGACACGTATGCCTCATGCGAAGTCACAATCGATTGGAGGATACCGATCAAACGCTACTTAGAGGAAGGCAAATTGCCCACAGAAAAACATGAAGCGACAAAAACTATACGACGCGCCGGCAGGTACGCAGTCATCTCCGACATACTATACCGAAAAGGATTCTCCCACACATGGATGAAATGTGTCAGTCTTAAAGAGGGATTCAATGTCATGAAGGACATACACGCCGGAGCATGCAGCTCACACCAGGGGGCCAAGATAATAATAAGAAAAGCCAGGCTACAAGGCCTATTTTGGCCCACAATGGGGGCCGATGCCAAAAGAATAGTTCAAACATGCTTAGCATGCCAACAACATGGCCCGGTAATTCAAACTTTATCTAGCACACTAGCCATGTTAACTGCCCCATGGTCATTCGCTACGTGGGGCATAGACATAATAGGACCCCTCCCAAAAGGAAAAGGACAAGTAAAATTCCTATTAGTAGCAATAGACCATTTCACAAAGTGGATAGAGGCCGAAGCACTCGCAACGATTACCACAAAAAACGTGATCAAGTTCCTCCACCAGCAAATCATTTACCGCTTCGGAGTGCCCAACCAAATCGTGTCAGACAACGGCACACAATTCAAAAGCAAAGAATTCGAGGTATTTTGTCACAAATGGCACATCCAGCACTTACACTCCTCAGTAGCACACCCTCAGACAAACGGGGCGGTGGAAAACGCAAACAAAGCCATCTTAAAAGGAAAAAAGAAAACAATCGTGGAAAAACACGAGACCTAACCAGAAGTACTAGGACAGATATTGTGGGCATGTCGCACGACCCCGAGCGAAGCAACAGGGGAAACCCCATTCGTGCTTGCATACGGGTGCGAAGCCATGGCATCAACAGAGCTGGCCCTCGGATCATCCAGAACATAACAAATTTCACTCGAGGACACGCACAAGCAGGCCCTAGATAACTTGGAAGAAAGCGCATAAATGCACAGGTTATGATGGCCAACTACAGAAACCGGGTCACATCATATTATAACAAAAAAACACGAGCCTGACAGTTCGCTAAAGGGGACTTGGTCCTCCGACGAACGGATGCGTCACAATCGTTAGAGGGAAAGGGAAAACTGTGAGCAAATTGGGAAGGTCCCTATCAAATCATAAGCGCATTACCCAATGGCGCGTACCACATGTCCAACCTCCACGGCGAACCATGCCCCAATAGCTGGAACGTACAAAACTTAAACAAGTTTTATCCAGGAGAATGAACATAAAAGATGGCCCAGCTCCCACTCAAATAAGGAAGGATGCCATTTAACACACCCCTGTTGCAGCTTAGTAAAAGGAGACTATAACAATGTAAAGAAAAGTACTACGTAATGCCTGTACCAAAAGAAAAGGGCTTTGCTCCCATTAAATAAAAGAAATACATAAGGGCACCCCCCTCCACATCCATTACATAAGGGCACCGCCCCCTCCACATCCATAAAACATGTTACGATCATAGAATAAAAATCATCATAGTTCAGCGTATGCCATAAAACAACACATTACACAAGAGGAAGAAACTCCATCAAAAAATATTAAACATAAGCATCATTTATTGTTACTTCTTCCAAACGACTTACACGACATCGCCCATTAACATAGTTAATATAAAACATAGGCCGGACAGAGCGTTCAAAAATAATTACAAAAGCAAGTAGACCTTTCAACCCCCCTACACACAAAAAGGAACTACCAGGGGTTGACAATGCTACTTACAGTCATCCTAGTCACGCAAGTCTAGATCTGCCTAAACGGAGCCCCATAGTCAGGGTCCGTTATTATCCCAAAATCAACTAAGTCCTGATAACGATTGCGCCAATGAATACACTCATCCGTATTATGACCAAGTTATCGATGGTACAAGCAAGCAGCTCGGGAATGGGTAACCGGATGGTTATGACTAGGAAAGATTGGCTCCACAAACCTGTGAGCCACAAGTCGACGAAATTCGACACTCATAGGACGTTCAGGGTAGGAATAATTACGCCCACCGGGATAAAGAACGCGGCGACTAAAATGACGGGGAGAGCGGGCTTGTTGGCTCAACAACACAACACGAACGAATTCAGCGTCAAGATGACGTTGCATAAATGCAGGATCCACAACACGATGAAGGACATAAGGGACACGTCCAACCAAGTCCGGATCAATATACAGTGGATTCTCTGGAGAAGGAGATGTCCCCGGTGAAGGAGGAGGAGAAGGAGGGGCAGAAGCAGGTGGCGACGGACCATTCCCCATAAAAGGAAAATGAGGGGGAGGAGGAACAAGTCCACTCCCAAATGAGGAAGGAATAGGGGGAGATTAGCCATGCGAAATAAAGAAAAGAGGACAAGCATTAATTAGAAAGTGACATAATATATAGAAGGCAGCTGACAAAAACCAAAATTCAACAAAGCCACAAATGTACTTGGGGGACCACACTTAACCATAAGGCCCAAAACAAAAGCAAAAATAAAACACAATCCACAGTTACAAAAACATATCAATTCGAAGACCACGTGGCACATACAAGGCCAATGCAAAAAAAGCAAAACATAACAAACACACCACGATCAGCATACTTCACAAAAACTATACGGAAACATAGCTAGGGGGCCTTCCGCTTCACCCCTCCGGCCACCGAGTCTTGATTTTTTTCCGACAGAGCACCTTCACCACCCCCTTCGACCAGGCGCCTGTTTTCATCTTTACGACGAGCCACGTCGGCAGCAGCCTCTCTATACAGTTGAATAGCGTCAAAAAGGGGAATGTACTGATGAAGTGCCAACTCCTCCAATTTTGCGATGGCAAGGCTTTTAGTATAGATAACCATATGCCTCTCCCGCTCCTCGACCTTAGCAATCAACTTCCTATCCCGCTCACTGGCCTGAAGTTTCAGAAGGGTAACCTCCACTTCAAGAACACGACAATGATCAGCATACTTCGATTTCTCTTTCTGTAACAAGATGATGTTATCATCACGTGCTACAAGCTCACGCCGCAGCCCTTCCGCATCAGAACGACACCCTTCAAGCTCCTCAACCTGCCGCGCGAGCAACCTCTAGTTCCTGCTGAAGAAGATGCACATGGCCAGCAGAGCCATTCAACTCATCCGCAGCACTAGCCAATGAATGAATTATGTCGCCTATCATCCGGAGGACAGATTCACCACAGTTCCTGGCGGCTACCGCTTCAGCCATCCGACGCAGTAAAGCAACAGTCTCATCTCCGGAGGAAGGCTCGGATACACACCCCAAGGAGGTCGCCTACACAAGCCAAAATATACAAAAACCAACCAACAGATGTCAACAAAATCACACAACCAACCAGCGCATGTGCAAAATGAGAAGAAGAAAACTCACCGAGACATTCAAATTCAGAGAGGGGGGATCCTTGCCTTCTCCCACTCCCAAGGCCAAGTAGTCACCAGCCATGAAACTAGATGGGTCAACAGTGGGAGCGGCAGAGCGGTCATAAACGTCTTGCGAAGAGGAAGTGCCAGGACAGTCGGCAAAGGAACGATCACCAAAAGAGGGATTAAATTGACTCACCACCTGGCCAGTAAGATGAAGCCCGAGTTTTCTACAAACCTAGTAAGCACCAACCAATTGTTTCCAACCGGCAGGATGAATTTGAGAGGGACAAACGTTGAACTCTCACAAGACTTCCACAAAAAAGGGCAACAAAGGGAAGCGCATCCCACTCACAAATTGCTGCTCATACACAATTATTTTACCCGTACCTAGAAAGGCATCGCCCCTATGAACAGGATCGCAACAACTCAACCTATATGGGCGACTAAGCCGATACGCCAAGGACACACCATGAAGATCCTCCGGCACAAAAATAGAATGAGTCTCGCCAACTAAAAAACCTTTAGGCTTAGACGGACGAGTCACGGGGCCCACACTCATTTGGCGAGCTAGATCCGAACCTCGAAGCCGTTTATACAAGGTGAACCCCATCACCCCGATTTCATCTAGATTAGAAAGACGACCATTAAAACCAAATTTACGATAAAAAAAACCTAAAATTCACAAAACCCAGTCGCTGACTAGCACTAAGCACCGACACTCCTCCTCCCGCCGACTCTGCCAACGAGCAACGACCACGGGTTGAGGAAGATCCTTCCGAAACAAACCCTCGGCTAACACTCTCGGATGAGTCACCCGACTCAATATCACTACTCTCAGACATGAAAACCCTCATGCTACGTACACAAGACCCCTTTTATACACTAAATCAACAAAGCAGACAAACCAAAAAAGCAAAAAAAAAGAAACAAAGAGGGAAAGAAGAACGCACCTGCCATGGCGAAGAAGCAAACTCATTTTCAAATAAAAAGATAAGAAGAGAAATGCACAAAAAGACAAAAGCACATGACTACTTCTTACCTCCAAAAAGCTCCACATGTACGCACCTTATCAAACCAATCCTAATACCCCACCAAATTACTAAGCTTATCCCCACCCATACTAGAAATATAAAATAAATAAAAACCCTCAAAGTCTCAACTGAAAGCTATTGCGGCATAGACTCACACTACAAAAACAATTAATTATAAATGGCCACCACGCGCCATTAATTAATTGTTATACCACGTGGAAGGAAAATACAAGCATATAAATATGCTTAAATCTTTAACAATTGGGGGGGGGGGACAAGTGGTATGACAAGTGCAACAAGAGCTTATATCAAGGCCTGGCCCATCAGAAGACATGAGAAAAGCCCAGTACGCTTGGCCCTAAGAGGAAGCCCACAAACACGAAGGACCCAAGAAGCCTATAAATAGAGAGACATCAGTAGTTGATAGGGATAGGAAAATAATAGATAACAGGAAAGGAGCTTTCGGAGCGACCCAACCGCACCAGTTGATCAATACATGGTTTTGTTTAGAGATGTCAGATACATGAATGGATTCGAGTATCTAGTACGGTAAGTTTTGAAAAATTGGACACGTGAATACGGTCCTAGATTTGGAACATGGGTATCAGAACATGATAATTTAAATATGATTCACAAAAATCTGTGAGTAAATTTGTTTCAAAAAAGCCCATATATTAGTAACAAAAGTCATGCATTGAACAAAATATAGGGGAATAAGAAAAATCTATTTAGAAAATTTATCCCTGATAATTATGAATAGAGATTTAAACAACAAAGTGAAAAAAACTAAGGCCTCGTCTGTTTACATGCAAGAAAATATTTTCCGGATTTTTCAGTGTTTGTTTGCTATGGAAAATATTATGCAAGTCAAAATGAAAACATAGTGTAGATTAAAGAAAATGATTTCCCATATTTTTTATGGGATAACATTTTCCTTAATTCTATCACCTCACATTCTCTACTAATACTGTTATCATCACCCCGCTCTTTCTACCATCATCACCACCTCCATCCCGTCACTACCACCACCGCTATCTCCACCACCGCTACCTCCATCCCGTCACCACCACCACCACCATTTCCTCCACTCTACTTTTATTATCATCACCTCCTTCATTCTACCGCCGCCACCATTACCACCAATTCCTCCACTACACCACCACCATCTCATCCACCCCGCTATCGCTACCACCTCCTCCTCCACCCTGCTCGCCACCACCACCATCATCTCCTCCTCCACCTTACCATCACCACCACCATTATTACCACCACTTCCTCCATCCTATCACCACCACCTCCTCCATCCTACCACTGCCACCGCCACCATCACCACTTTCTGCACTATTAGTACATCCACTTCCTTCACTCTCAGTTTATTCCGTTATCACAAGTTCTTCCAACCCACTACAACCACCATCACTTTCTCCACCCCGCTACTACCACCACTACAACCA
>CAOJBI011706296.1:0-11315 GCA_948277035.1 Euphorbia corollata
GAAAGTATTCAAGAAAGTTTCACAACACAAGTCACAGTCAAAGAGTGGTCGGAATAGCAAAGGAGATAAAAAGAAGGGAAAGAAGAACAAAAGGCGGTAAGGAGCATCCTGATGAATATGGACTGTTGTGCCTGCTGGAAGAAGTTGGCTGACCATTGTAATGGAAATCTTGTTTGTTAGGCCATTTAATGTTGATAGATTAGCAATTCATGTTAATTTTTGAAACTAGAATCAGATATATGTTTGTGCGATTTCTTCTCTAATTTGTTTAAACAGATTAATTGTAAACTCGTCTTGACATCAATTTTGTCAGAGGCCGAAATGCATTATAGTACCTAAAATGAAAACTTTTGCAGGAGCATAGCCCCAACGAGTTCCAGATTCTGTATGAAACGGCCTCTGACAAAATTGATGTCAAGACTGTAACGAAAGTTATAGTTAACCTAATTGCAACAAGAAGTTACAAATAATATATTAGAAGGTTGGGAGCAAAAAATATGACAAACTTATAAATAAAAAAGGACTCGGCTTATAATGTTATGTGAAAACAGAGGGATGACCATATCACCGTGGGGATCCCATGTACAAGAACGGGAACCGAAATTCATCAATGGGCGACAGTATTTAACTTGAAATAATGGGCTATGGTCCTATGGATCCTTCATTAGGCATGATATGATTTTTATTGCCTTGATAGTCATTGCGGTGATCACATCAATGGTTTAAATTAACATCAATTTATTTTCATTGAATGAACATTAATTAATTCATGGTAAATTCAAAAAATCATATCCGCGAATACTTGAATTTGTTGACCATGCTGTTTTTTTATTAGAGAGAAATGTTTTTCTTATGATGGAAAAATATTCTCTACAAGTGATCTTTTTATTATTTTGTAAAAACAAATTAAATTCTCTTAACTTCAACATGAAATAGCAGAGATAGACTCAAATCAATAAAAATATATAATAAATAACACTGATTTAAAAATCATAATACATTTCAAAATTACCCTACATTTAATTTTTAAATTAAAATATTTGTTTAAAAACTAAACTAAAATCAATGTGGCAATAAGAGAACTAAATATAACTGAAAAGATTCGTGAAAATCAACGGCCAGGATCTCATAAAAGTCCCAAACATTAAACGACACAGATTCTCCCTCACTCCTCTTTGCTCTTTTCCTCTCTGTTTCTGCTTTCACTCTCACTTTCACTAGTAGCCGTCGCTGTAATCAAACTACAAAGTGCGAATTGAAACCTCTTCGTTCCTTCCTTCAAATTAACGAAATTCGCTCGAAACTTCACTTCCTTCGATTATTATCCGTTATAGAACGACAATGGAATTTTTCTTTTTTATGGCATCCAATTCACTTTTCTTTTTCCCGCTCCCTTTGTTGTAAAAGATAAAGGTATTTCCTTTTTTCCCCTTTTCTGTATTCGTTTTGGATTAAGGGGTTTTCATCATTAAATGCGTATCCTTTTGGTAATCAGGATTATTTATATGCTTATACGTTTTGGGATTTTGTGTTTGCTTGTTTTGTTGCGACAGACGCAGATAGAAAGTTGTTGGGCTTGTGGCAGTTTTAATTTTCTCGAGAAACAAACAGGGGTTGGTTTTTATTAGCATGGTGAGAGAAAAGAGGGGATTGGATTCGAGTTCTGGCGATGATGGTCATCAGCCTGATAGGAAGCGACCTGCTTTAGCTAGGTAAAGTTGTTTCTTTATATATATATATTTGAAATTTGATTTACGCGTTTTGATTTTTCTGGCTGTCTTTGACTAATTGAATGTAGTTTTATTGTTAAGTCAGTTATCTGTTTCAGTTGATTATTTGTATATTTGACTTAATTTGGGTTGAAAACTGGAACGCACTTTCAGTTCTAGGGATCTATCTGCATAATCAAGTATGTGCATGAACTGGTAGTTGTTGTTTCAATACATGAATGCATAATCAAGTATGTGCATGAACTGGTAGTTGTTGTTTCAATACATGAATTTTAACAGTTGAACACCAGAACACGTGTCATTAACCACGACCAACATAATAAATCAGATGACCACGGAGAAAACTGGTCAACCTTGCCATTTAGATAAAATTCCCTATTCAACAATATTCGATATATGTGTAAATACTAAATACAATCAGTTAAGTCAGCAGTTATTTGGTTTTCCATTGACTTATTTGGTTTATTATGCTACTGGCTTTTGAAGTTTATGTATTTTTATGTCCAATTTTGAAGACCATGTACCACTATTGCTACTAAGTCCAAAATTCGTGTACCATGGATAATGTTTACCCATGTTTTGATTTGTATACTCTTAAGTTCTCTGCTATGCTTGAATATTTACGTCTGCAAACCATGAATAATCTGTTCTTATTTGGCTAAGCATTTTCATTCATTGAACTTCGTTGTAAATGTCTGTTTTAAAATTCATTGCAGTGTAATTGTTGAAGCATTGAAGGTTGATAGTATGCAGAAATTGTGCTCATCGTTGGAGCCTATTCTTCGGAAAGTGGTAAGATAAATGGTTCCTTTTCATGTCTTTTCATCCTTATTCCTCTTGAAAGGTTTCATATGAAAACCTTATTTATACTGTGTAATTAACTACTTACAAATTCTTGAAAGAATAATCATCATTTCTGATCAGTTTTTTGGATGCTTTTCTATCTCGAGCTATATTTTTATTTAAAGATTTTAATCTAGTTGTATAAAGACAAGCTGATAAAAAAGTGTAAGGAGGTTTTGTGATGTACTGATATATTATTTTGGTTGCTTTAACATTTAAAGAGATCTATTGATTAGGAGATCCAATTATTGCTTTAAACTTCTGATTTTGGGGTTTCTGAAATAAGAACTATAAGAACTAGCATGACCCTTTGTCTTTTTGAGAGGGCAGGTTATATTCTATTTTAATATGTATCAAGCGAGTTGGTGCTCAACTTGGCTCTTAGCTCTTGGCTCTTTTCTAAAAATTCGTACATTCTACTCATGAAATGCTGTGGATGTTTCCCAATTTTGTAACTTTCTTAAACGCTGAGCAGATTAGCGAAGAAGTGGAACGTGCTTTAGCAAAATTAGGCTCTGCCAAACTTACTGGAAGGTATGCAAAATCTCTCTCTGTTTGTCAAGATATTCTCAACGAATACACCAAAAGTCTTTCATTTTGTTATTCCCGAGTGTTTAATTTTTACTCCGGTGAACTGAAATTTGATTTTGATCGTATTGTCAGTTTGGTATATGCTCTGATGCCATTGTCAATAACTCATCATTTCTTTATGTACCTGATAATGATATACTTGTGGTATTTTATTCGCTTTTTCTATATTTATCATAAAATATAATTCCCTGTCATTGTGCCTCACTCGAGGTTTGAATTTGTGATTTGATCTACTTTTAGTCCATGTGTCAAATTGCTAATTAATCTTAGTCCATGTGTCAAATTTCTAAATTGTTCAGACTTTCTAGTTCTGATGTTATTTTTATGCATTAGACTTAGGAATGTATGCCATTTGCTGATTTTGAGTTTTCCCCCTCTCTTGTTCCCCATTTCTAACTTTTGGGAGTATGCAGGTTGTCTCCTAAACGCATAGGAGGTGCTGATGGAAAAAACTTGCAGTTACGCTTCAGGTCCAGGTTGTCCCTCCCTCTATTTACAGGTGGGAGAGTAGAAGGGGAACAGGGTACTGGAATCCATGTCGTGTTGATCGATGCAAAAAGTGGCCATGTTGTAACATCAGGTCCTGAATCCTCGGTGAAATTGGATGTCATTGTTCTTGAAGGTGATTTTAGCAATGAAGATGATGATAATTGGACTGCAGAAGAGTTTGAATCTCATGTGGTTAAGGAGCGTGAAGGCAAGAGGCCGCTTCTAAATGGGGATCTTCAAGTGACTCTGAAAGAAGGTGTTGGAACTCTCGGCGAGCTGTCTTTCACTGACAACTCAAGCTGGATAAGGAGTAGGAAATTTAGGTTAGGTTTGAAGGTTGCATCAGGCCAATGTGACGGGGTTCGTATTCGTGAAGCAAAAACTGACGCCTTCACTGTTAAAGATCACCGAGGAGAATGTAAGCTATTTTTTCTTTAAACCCAATTTAAAGTTTCCGCCTTTTGCTTAAGTTGTTGTATCTTATGGATTCTCTATCTCCCTTTCTGCAGTGTATAAGAAACATTATCCGCCTGCTTTACATGACGAGGTTTGGAGGTTGGAGAAGATTGGCAAGGACGGATCTTTCCACAAAAGGCTGAATGAAGCAGGGATATTTTCCGTTGAAGACTTTCTTAGACTTGTAGTGAGAGACTCCCAGAGATTGCGCACTGTAAGAATGTTGTTCTGCTGTAAAAGTTTCAGACTTCAGCTCAGGTTTTTTTTGTTTACTGCTTTCCTCACGTTTTCTGTATCTATTTGCTGCAGATTCTTGGAAGTGGGATGTCGAATAAGATGTGGGACATCCTAATTGAGCACTCCAAGACCTGTGCTTTGAGTGGGAAGCTTTATGTATACTATCCCGAGGATGCGAAGAATGTCGGTGTAGTTTTCAACAATATCTATGAATTAAGCGGTTTAATCGCTAATGGGCAGTATCACTCAGCTGAGTCTCTTTCTGACAACCAGAAGGCAAGTAATCTTGCAGTGTCATTAACATTGGAGTCAATGTTGCCCTCCATATTTACTGATATCTGGTCATTTGCATCTGCAAAATTTTTGACATTTACAGGTTTATGTGGATGGATTGGTGAAGAAAGCGTATGAGAATTGGATGCATGTTTTAGAGTATGACAGCAAAACACTGTCAGACTCCAACCAGAATGACAACTTAGTTTCTACTTCCGAAACAGACAATACAGCAGGTCAATTGAACCTTGTAAACCCTTATTACCAGCAGGTTACATTATCGACCCAATCGGCTCCAATCCCATTAGAGCATCATGCAGGAGGTAAAAATTTGAAGTTCAAAAACATTGCAGCAAGTTTCACTAATGTGGAAAGCTCTTCTAGTTTCCGCTTTGCAACTAATTGTGTGAATTCTCTTCTTGATTTCTAGGTTATGAATATGATGATAACATGGCTGGTAGATTCTCGATGCAAATGCATAACGGAAATCTCAGTACACCGTTTGAGTTCAATGCTACTGCATTAGCCAGTACTTCACATCAAGCTGGCTTTCAACGAAGTGATGATGATCTATTAGCACTAGGTCCGCCACAATCTTCTACCTCGAACTTCCAAGGCGTTAATATAAATTCATTCAGTGGAGCTGAGGACTTGTTCCATGAGGAGGAGATCAGAATGAGAAGTCAAGAGATGCTTGAAAACGAAGATATGCAGCAGCATCTTCTTCGAATCTTCAACATGGGAAGTCAAGGCATCCACTCGTTTAACCCAAATGAAGACGCCCACCATTTTGTTTCATCTTACTTGCCTGCTCAGTCTCCAAACTATAGCTTTGGTGATGATTCGCCTCGATCATCAGGGAAAGCAGTTATTGGATGGCTGAAACTCAAAGCGGCTCTTAGATGGGGGATCTTTGTCAGGAAGAAAGCGGCTGAGAGACGAGCGCAGATTATAGAGTTAGATGATTAGTAAATACATTCGCCTATGAAGCTAAAACTGCCTACATTTTCTGCATCAAAGGCTACACTACTAGTTATTTTAACTTGCTAGAAATGCGAGGAGTCTGACTTGAGGCACAACTCTTGGATTTACCATATTTTTTGCATTTTGGGACCCCTTTTTTGTGTATTGTACAGCAAGCTAATGTCTTCATCTTCATCAGTCATTCAGTTTTATAGTTTTTTCTGTTACTATAACCGAAGCACAAAAAATAAGAGAAAAGCAGCTGATACGCATTATTTTGTAATCTTTTTTCTTGATGAAAAGAAACAATTTTTTAGTTTTTTGTATCATTGTTCCGTTTTTGTTGCATTAAAGTTATCATTTTATGATTTTACGGTACACCGAAATTGATACATATACATATGCGCTCAATTTATGATTTGAAAATTTGAACTTAATTAAGCAGATAAAATAAAACAATTCTTTATCTTTGTTTTTAATTTTGTTGTAATAATTAGAAAGCTAACAACAGATACTTGAGAATTTGAAAACATGGGCAGAGACAGTTTAAAAGGAAGAATGAAATCGCCGTTGCCGGGGATCGAACCCGGGTCACCCGCGTGACAGGCGGGAATACTTACCACTATACTACAACGACCTGTTGTTAGCCGGTCTATCGTTTTTATATAAAAATAATTGTATTGATAGCATACAGTGACATAAAAAAGGCTATTATCGTTATCGTAGTCTTTTCCCTCTCCTCACAGTCGGCCTCGCAGCTGCTGGTACTAGTAATCGCTGAAAGAAAAAAAATCTGTTATCCCCCATCATATGGTTCTCGTATATCCCTCATCCATTTCTTGTGTTTTTTCTATTAATTTCTCTTTCATACTTTTTCATTGAAAAAGGAAAAGTGTTGAATGAGAAATACATGGGACACTGTGAACATCAGATTTTATTCCATCGCTGAATACTGCTTCTTCCTCAGTGCTTGGAAGCCATGAAATTGAAGGAGGAAATAACAAAAAGAGAAACAATGGTGAGACAGAAGATACAATAGACCGAATCAGTGAGTTTCCTGATTCCCTCATTCACCATATTCTCTCATTTTTGCCCTCAACGAAATATGCAATTAAGACCTCCATGTTATCCAAACGCTGGCAGTATCAATGGAATCGACTCCCGGTCGTCATCTTTGATTCTTCCAATGCGCGTCTCCCGGAATCGCTCTCTTAATTCATTGACACAACCCTAAGTCTCTATGAATGCTCGAAGATCATGAAATTCGTTATCAAAACGCAGCTTCACCCTTGGTTTATCCCAGATTCAAACTTGGCCGAGTGGATCGATTTCGTAACTAGAAAAGAGGTAAATGAGCTGGTTTTCTGGAATGATTATGTCAGGTGTCTTTTGCCCAAATTTCTTTTCGACTATGATTCATTGATCCTATTGAAAGCCACTTGCTGTGATTTTATGGTTCATGAGAAAGTAAATTGGCGATGTCTCAAGGATTTGCATATTGGCTCCTCTTTTGCTTGATAAAGCTATTGAAAATGTTGTAGCTGGTTGTCCTTTACAATTGTACAACTGTGATGGATTTAAGGACCTTGTTATTGCTTCAACATCTCTGAAAAGACTTGTTTTAGGGGAATTAGGCGAGGACAACGTTGATTCTTTTCTGGAAATTTCGTGTCCAAATCTCGAAAATTTTGGACCGTTTTTATTTTGAAAAATATAAATTGATGGATTTGCCTTCTTCGATTTATGCTACTCTTGATCTTAAAAATCAAGTGGAGGGAAATGTAGTGATTTTTGCTGAAAGGTTGGTCGAGGAGATTCTTCACCCAGTTCAACAAGCTCAGGAGCTACACATGGGGCAATGGTTTGTCACATTTCTCTTTGCTGTAGCTGGTAATATATGGTAGCCAAGCATTGAAATTCAGTGTCTTTCCAACTTGGACATTGTGTTTGAGTTTTGGCTTTCATTTTTCATCTTGTTTGAAGGTACTATCAGTTGTGGAGGTGGTGAGAGGTCTATCTTCTCCGTTGCTTAGCAGCAAATTGCTTGATTGTTGGATGTTTTCAGTTTTGATAAGTGCCTTCCTGGAATTGTCTGTTTACGATCGCCAGTTACCGGAGCTTGAGAAGTTAGTTATAAAGCTGAGAACTTGCACAAGAAGTAATGAGGTATCGTTTATTAAAACAAATCCTTTTCGAATTTGATTTTTTTTTGGTATCTGTTGCTATTTTGTGGATTATAGGTCAACTTGCTTTGTGCCTTGTAGACTCTGAAAATTTCAATTTTTGTTGGAATTCAATTGCAATGCAGTATTCCTCACCCAAAAAAATCCATTGAATTATATTTGCTCAATTTTCATACTTGAAGATGAAATAGAAAAAATACATCCCTCAGATTCTAGAGAAGTTTGGGATGTGATACCTGAAATTAGGCCGAATATGGCATGGCTTCAATAAATTTCTATTGAGAGTAGCTTGTGGAGAACTTATTTGCTCGACCCAAGACAACACAAAAGCTCTTTTTCAAAAACATACGGAAACCGAAATCGCATTATATGTGGCGTTTACCAGTGTCCTTTTCGTTCCGGCTTCCACGCTACGTAGGCTTGATCAATAATTGGGCACTGTTTACTAAATGTGTTCTTAACATATGAAATGATTAAGTTAATGACTTGGAGAGATCAGTTCTTTTGCATGGATAACTTTTTATTTATTATTTATTTATTAAGAGAGAGGAATAGATTATATATTGAAAATGCAGTGTTATGAGTTGCTGAGTGCAAGATGTTAGTATCCTATTAGAAGATATTATTATGATCAATCACATTCCATCTGTTCATTTTATTGTTCGGTTTAATTCTTCTGCTTAACAAACTCTTATGCAGTTGTCAATGCCGACAGAAATCTTGGCTTCCAATGATTTTGGACACAAATATTGGAAGTCACGTCGAATTGTTTTCTATTGTTGTGTTGCATCTAAAGAAGATAGTGGGGTTCGATGAAAGATGTTTGGAATATGAACTTGTGCTTAAATTTGTCAAATATCTATTAAGAAATGGAAGATGGAAGAGATGGTCATATTTCGAACTTGTCACTGTATACCAGATTTCGCACATGAAATTTCTGAAATGTTGTTGAGCATGACAAGATATTCTACACGTACCATTGTTAAGTTCGTGTCTGACAGTTAGAAGTCAGTGCAGAGAGGGACGATAATGTTATGAAAATGCAACCCAGGTTGCAGAAAGTTAATTAAAATATGATGGAGCTGGTAAAATGGTTGAAGACTCGAGACGAGTTTTGGTTGTCTGATGGCACCTTTAACTGGTGATTTGTTTTTTTGGGATTAATATATTGAAAGTAAGAGCATTTGATTTATGAAGACAGAATATAAAGTAAGGTGAAAGAATATTTTGATTCACCAAAAAAAAGTATATGTATTTTGAATTTCATGATTTAACAAAAAAAAAATATTGTTAACTTTGAATTTCATTCAAACTTGTCGTAGATAAATTTAAATGAAGTGAATTTGTACCGAAATTTGAATCCATTGAATTCCTTGGGCATTGCCGTCCAATATTTTGGGATCCAATTGCTGCCATCGAAGATAACCTCGCTCGATATAGTGAGAACACTGATCCCTAATTCAGGTGTGAAGCGCCCTTTCAGGTCTTTTTGCTGCATTTCATGTGAAGGGGGGCGGGAAGATGAAGGAACGTCTTCGATAAGTAATAATTAGCAGTGTTGCCAGATTTAGCTTGGCCAGTCAGACACGGATGTAATGATAAGAACGGACATGTCGACATGAAAAAATCATATATAGTTGACTAGTTAAAGATCTGTTAATCTAACATGTTAGATCATTGATCCAATGACTGGGATGGGGTTAACGAATCAACTAATTTATACAATTTATTATTTTACGTCTAACTAAAAATCTATTAAATCCTGACATTTAAATCAAGACGATTTAAACATTTAACAATTGTTTATCTTTTTCGATTTTAAAATTTGTAAAAGTAAAGCGTTAAAGTATATTTGATATTACTCTGCATTTTACGAAAAGGAAAAATGGTAACTTTGATTAAATGCACTTATTTTATTTTATTCATTAGTTTCCTTTCTATTTATATTTTGGGTTTTACTAAGCGTCGCCCATTTTTACTTCGTGTCGCCCCCCTAAAATGACGAAATTACCCTTGACAAATAATTATTTTTCAGAATTTCATAACTAAACAAAATTATTGTAACTAATTAAAATTAAATACTTAAACTAAACAAAATTAACTAATTTAATATATAAATTACTGGCCGGAATTTCTTGCCGGAATTTAGATGGCCGGCCACATCAGTGAATGGCCGGTCAATCAGGCCGGCCATTTGAAAGAAAGGCCGGCCATTTTGGCCGGGCATTTTAATGAATGGTCGGCCTAAGTGGCCGGCCATTATCTTAGATGGCCGGCCTGTTTGGCCGGCCATCTAAAACTGAATAAAGTTAGTAATGTCTGAAATTATTAAATTAACCGAATAAAGTTACTTTAATTAACCAAGTTAGTATTATTTTTTCTTTTAATTACAAAAAGAGTGGAAGATGATCCTACTAAGCCATGGCCTATTATTCTTTGGCTCCAAGGCGGACATGCGAGTTTTTCTCTTTGCTGTGAAAAACCCAGAATCTTAATTTTATTATACATTAAAAATTGGGATTCAATTATGCCAAATGTTTTTTTTTTTTTATAAATAGGGAGCATCAGGAGTTGGAATTGGAAATTTTGAGGAACTTGGACCGTTAGATAGTGATTTGATGAATAAAAGGAGAAAAGGGTAAAATCAGAAATTTAAAGAAAAAAAAAAGGGCGACGCGAAGTAAAAAGAGGCGACACTTAGCAATTCAGTATATTTTTTACCTTTTTATCTTGTTATGGATTATTTTAAAGTTTTAATATAATATATTAATTTAGTAGATGAATTGTGAAAATTATGTTTAAATATTATAAATATAGAATAAATATTCATACATTAATTTACATCTTATTTTTAGTGTTATACAATAACTTATTATTTAATATATCATAGTTTTACACGGTAAAATATTGAAAATAATATCTTTAATAAATTTATCTCGATCGGTTGGATCTCGAATTAACCATGATTGATCCATTGACATCAACACTCTACTTTCACAGATTTAGACTCTGCTTGGGAGTAAGAAAGTGCAAGATTATAAGGGGAAAAAAGGAAAATGAAATGAGGGATAAAATTTGATGGAATAATAAATGGGGCATTATTGGTCCACCAAAATCCTTTACATTATAGATTTTCAAATAATGGAATTTATCTCCATCCCACTTTTTCCCTTTAGAATTCACCCTCCCAAGTAGACATGTTCATGCATGGAGGTACCTACTTGGCTTGGTCTACGCTCGCATTTATATACCGAATTTGGATACTCATTTTCAAAGAAAGTCAATCTGAGCCTGAGCCTATTATAACCCAAAATTTTGTTGATCAAGTTTTTTTAATACTCAAGTCTAGTTTGATGAATATATATTTTATATAATATATATTTATAAATTATTTATAACATGTATTTAAAAATTATATTCACTATCTTCTCTTATCATTAAAAATTATTGATTAAGGACAAATGGTTATTTAAAAATGGACGAATGTAGAATATTGCACGCAAAGAGAAAGCTCTCTCACTTGGTTCCACCATTGACATGTTTTTGGCAT
>CAOJBI011710689.1:0-13922 GCA_948277035.1 Euphorbia corollata
CTGCAATCACCGAAGAAAAAATTAAAACTAATCCAACTGAAACAATTGAAAACACACGCAAATGCTAATATGAAATAAAAATCCAATGGCTAAACACCGATCTACACAAAACCGCGGCCGCTGCCACCTCCGCAAAAAAAAAAAAAAAAAACATCCGTACAATTAACAGAAAACCCAAAATGAAGAACAATATCTTAAGTTGAAGCTACTAATATGAAGTTCAGATTTCACTTCCACCAAAAGTGCACAGACTCTCAAACTAATATCACCTCAAAAGTCCACCAAAAGTGCAATCCGATTAAGCTTTGAATAAAGAATGAATCGTAAACCATGAAAGAAGAGAGACCTGAAGGAGTGAAGGTAGAGGAAGAGAGGAAAAAGACAATGAAAATGGCGAGAGCGGTAAGGGTGTGAATGGATCCAGCGATTGATGAGAAATTGAACTCCATCGAGAGCTGATCAGAAGGCGATTATTCGTTTCTTGAGTTCAGAAGAAGATGCGCATGAGGAAGAAAGGAACAGCTGGCTCTGTGTTGTATTATGGACTTTCTTCTCACATGGATAGAGAGAGCTAGCTTTTTCTTCAGCTCAACTTGGATTTTATAACTGTGAAAATTCAGTTAAATTAAAAGACAAATTTGGTGGTTTAAAAATGTGATATGAAGAATTTATTTTTATAAAAAAGGATACGTGAATTTAAAAAATTTGTAAAAAGATAAATTTTAATATTAAATCATATCATAAAAATGGGTATTTATGTTCTTTTTTATCTGAATTTTTGCGGGATGACTAATAAAAATACAATACACGTCAGTGGTAAATTTTATAATTTTTTTTTAATAGTGTAACTATTTTTTTAATTAAATTATGGTAACAAACTTTAAATATTCATAAAAATAAAAAAAATATTCAAAAATTACTCAAATTATGACGTATAATTTTGAAATAATAAAGTTAAATTATTATAATGTTGAATTGTTTAAAATATTTAACATAACACCATTATTTTGAAACCACATACTCCTTTTTGCAAATTTTTTGAAATCACAGATCCCTTTTTGTAAAAAAAAATTTCTCAGACCTCATTTTAAAAATGAGTGAAATCACATAGTACTTTTTTGAAGTTTACCCTAAATTAAAATGGATTTCGGGCTGTTAAATTACTTCTTTATCCTTCAGTCTGTTATTGATGTATTCATAGTAATTTGTTTTTGTGACAATTGTATTTATAGGTAATAGTTATACTAATCCCACCAATTTTTATATTTAGTTGGATTGCGAGTTCAATAAAGATCGACATATTTAGTTTGATTCCTTTTCGAACATTTTCTTTTAAATAATAAAGGACGCAAGTGAAAAAAACCCCGTAAATACGTACACAAAAAAATTTATTTGGTTTATTTTGTTTGGTAATTAGGGGCAGTAATGTAAATGACAATGAGAAAAGAATAATACCGGCTGACCGTCGGTCGGTGCACTCATTACTAATCATTGTCTTCCTCTACATTTATATACCATATTTTCAGTTTCAAACGTAAATTCACGATTCTAGCAAAATTTCCAGTTTTCCAAATTCATTTTACAGAATTTGTAGTTTTTGTTTCCGATTACTTTTCTCATTTTCATTTTTGATATTAGATTTTTTAAAAATAATAGTATTTTATTACTCTTAGTTTAAGAGCTTTTTATGAGAATTAAGAAATGATTAATTAAAAATTAAAATTATTAAATTAACTTTTATATTTATTTCAAACATTTAATTTAATAATAGAATTCAGAACTTGGAAGATAGATGAAAAAAATCCTTTAAATATAGAGAACGACATTTTCATCTAAAATGATATTTAAAATGAGATGGATTGTTATTATATTAATTTCTTTACATCGTTTCGATTCCACATATAAATATTAACTCAAATAATAATAAAAATAACTGGCATAAGTAAAAAAATTAATTAAAATATTAATATAATATCCATTCCTAGAATGAGCTTTCCATTGAGAAACTCATTTTATGATAATACCATACGGGGAATGGTTAGACTTGATCACTTTCCATTTTGAAAATCTTTTTAAAATGCTTACATTAACCTCTACCATATACTTGATATAATATTAACAATATTCACAATTTTATTCGTCCTGCATAGACCCGTTCAGGGTTGAGAGTTTAAACTCACTCACATTTGACGAAATTAACCAGTTCATTTTATTATAGTGAACAGAATAGCGATTGGACGATTCAAACCAGATCTTAGAGGTTTATTATACCCAAACTCGTCCAAAATTAAATTATGAATAAAAGTAGACCCCAATGAAAATAGGTCAAAATATGAGGGTGAAATATTATGAATTCCACTTCATATCCATTAAATAAAAAAAATTATTTTTCTACCCTCTTCTCTGTTTGTTTTTTGCAAAAAATGGAAAGCAGCAGCTTGGAGCAGACACTGCAGGATGGAAAGCTCCATCGACAGCTCAATTCCCTCATTGTAGCTCATCTTCGCGACAATAATCTCCACCAGGCTAGTTTAATCCTTTTATTGTATGCTACATGCCAACTTATTTCCTTCCCCCTTCCAAATTTTCATTTCTGGTGTTTTAATTGTGCTAACACTGCAAGAAAAGAGCCATTCAAATGTTTTCCTAGTGGCTTCTCCTTCCAGACCTTGAGCTGGTTCATTTTCAATGGAGTTTATATCCAAATTTGTCCCCTTTTTTTTTTTTTTTGTGTCCAGCCTGGATGAGGTTTTGTGCAATTAATCTGTTAAATCATGCAGACTAGGGTTTAAATATTTCTGATTGCTTGTTGTTAGTCACTTCGATTCGAGTGTTTATGTTGATGAAATATGTCTTCTTTTAGGCTGCTAGTGCAGTTGCATCGGCTACAATGACACCATTAAATGTTGAGGCTCCTCCTAACAAGCTTCTAGAGCTTTTTGCTAAGGTTTTTGTTTACTTCTCCTTTTTCCCATCATTGGTGTTGGATAAACAAGAACAATTAGTTTTTGGGTACTAAGATGACAACAGGGTCTTGCAGCAGAAAATGATGATATATTAAAAGGTATTACTTCCACTGCGATGTATGATTTGGGCACCCTGGCACCTTCAGTATATGGTTCAATTCCAGCTTCTCGTGTTGCTTTAGTTGATTTCAGGTTATTTGCTCTGAATTATTGTAACTAAATGTCTGGCCTTTGTTTTCTTATCCCCAAATTGTTTCTATGTAGTCTTATCAATCCAAAGTTCGGTCATGGAGATATATGCTAATCTTTAGCCTCATGCTTAAAAATGATTGTGAAATTCATGAATCATCTCTTCTGTCCAATCAGTGCTGTGCAGGACACAAAAGGCTCATCAAAAAATTTCCCAAAGCATGAGACTCGGCATCTTTCTGAACACAAGGCATGAAATTGAAATAAAGCATATATTTTTCTGTCGAAAACTATTCATATCATATATGGACTGATGGTTTGAATGATCTAGAATGTTGCCAGATGTGCAAGATTTAGTCCGGACGGAAGATTTGTTGCTACAGGAAGTGCAGACACATCAATCAAGCTCTTTGAGGTCTTTAAACTTCTTGCCTTATTATAAATATTTGACTTTTAATCTCTATCCTTAGATGTAAATCATTCATACCGAAACTCAAAAGTTTCTTTCCTTTTCTGCAGATTTCGAAGGTCAAGCAGATGTTGCTGTCAGATACCAGGGATGGTCCTGTCCGACCTGTTATAAGGACTTTTTATGACCATGTACAAGTATGTAGGCCATGATTGTCATTCAATCGTATACTGAAATTTTTTGAAACCTATACATATGTTTTGTTGAACCCATAAAATGAGATGGGTATGGATCAATACCTTTCCATCTGATGTTTTGTTGATATAACTGCAGCCAATAAATGATCTGGACTTCCATCCTCAAAATACTATACTTGTATCAGGAGCCAAAGATCACACCATAAAGTATGTTGTCTTTACTTCTCTGAACCAGGTGTCTTAGTATATGTTTTTGTGTGCATAACTGCATCTTAAGTTATATGCCGTCAGGTGATCTATTTGAAAAAATAAGTATAGTACTTCAGTGCTGCATTGAGTATGAAAATATATCAATAACACAAGTATGTGAGGAACAATTCATTAAGTACTACTTGGCTTCATAATTACAATGAATTGGATTTACCCCGTTCTTGAACAAGGCCTGCTTTCTCTTTTCAGATTTTTTGACTTCTCCAAAGCTACTGCGAAGAGAGCATTCAGAGTTTTCCAGGTCTTTTTGGCTTGATTATGTTAATGATCTAGGCATGATTTAGAGTATCTGGTGGGTTCCTATCATTAGCAATTAGCTTTCACTAATGCATCAATCTGGATTTGTACATGTAAATGACACAGGATACTCACAATGTACGGTCTGTCTCTTTTCATCCTTCTGGGGACTTCCTTCTTGCAGGTTATTGATCTTTGGATGTTTTATCTTCAAAATGTAAAAGCAACCACAATTTAGCATTTATATCATCAGAATGTTAAAATAGGTTCAATTGATTTTGTTTGCTGTATATATGGTCATTATTTTTATTTTGTTAAGGATAATTTCCTAATTCTGTACTCAATCAGTTATTGTTACAATGTTAAGATAGAATAAATGTCAATATATATGAGAGGTAGTTATCCCAAAGTTGTTGATGGAATTTTTTTTTTCTAGAGACAGTGCCTTACTTAAAGGGTGTCTTTAAATTCCTTTTGTTGTTAATATCATTATATTTCCATGTTCATTTGTATGTGGTGCTATGCGATGTAGAGCCCTAGGTATTCATATCGAGATTCTTTTGTTCTTCGTCTTCTAAACGAAAATTAAATATGCCTTGAAAGTTGCAACTGCGTACAAATAAAAGACCTTAAATATGCTGGGATTCCTACCAAATGTTGAATATCCTAAATAAATAATTGATTCTAAATAAGGCAATTAGGATCAATCTTTCTTCAGTTCATGTTAAGTTTTAGCATGTTCTTTTCTTGTTTACTGTTTGTTTTGTGTCGTGTTTTCTGTTCAAGAGCTATCTTGTTAAATACTATATCTATTGCTTATCCTTACCTTTCATTTTCATTCTTTTTCGCCCTTTTTCAGTTGTGTTACGATACATAGTATATGTCAGTGGCACCCCTGCTGAGATGGCCTTCTAATTTTGTTGTTACTGAAAAATGACAGGAACTGATCATCAAATTGCACACCTGTATGATGTCAATACATTTCAGTGTTTTCTCACTGCTAATGTTCCAGAAATTGGAATTAATGGAGCCATTAATCAGGTTTTTTCAATGATGTCCCTTTTTCAATTTTATCCTGTCAACACCCACATTAAAATTCAGAGGCATTAGATAGGATGGCCAAAACATTTACTTGGTTATGCAGGTGAGATATTCATCCACAGGGGGCATGTATGTTACGGCATCTAAAGATGGTGCTGTTAGATTGTGGGATGGGGTAACTGCCAATTGTGTGCGATCCATAATAGGTGCACATGGAACTACAGAGGCCATAAGTGCAACATTTACAAAGGATCAAAGGTACAGATCCCAATATATGTGATAAAGATATTGTTATAATTTTTATATTTGAAAATGGGAATCAATGAAACGTGATGTAACCGTTATCGGTCCCTACAAAGCCGACAAATTGAGGGTTTTAGAAAAATCTATTTTTCATGATCTTGAATCAGCTGCTTTTAGTGTCTTTTTCAAAATGGTCAAGTTAGTTATTACGGACCTAAATGGCTGCTCTCCCCTTGGGATGGTACTCAACATGATTTGTAACTTGACTAGAACATTGGCTTTCCCAGGTTTATTCTATCCTCTGGAAAAGACTCTTCTATTAAGCTTTGGGAGGTTGGCAGTGGAAGACTTGTCAAACAATATCTTGGAGCTACACATACACAATTGAGGTGCCAGGTACGGTTGACAAACCCTTTTCTCTAGGCAATTAGTACACAAATGTTCTCTTTTTCTTTGCTAATAAAACAGAACATCCACCTTCTACTATAATGCTTTCCAGAATCTCTGTTTCATCTAATTTTTTCAGCAAAAGAGGAGAAGTCATGAACGGGGAGAAAAATGTGGTAGTTTGTTTACAAGTGATTAATTCAACTAAATGATCAAATGAAGATGACACTTGCTCTTTTTGCTAAGAATGCAATGTGCTGATTTGGTTCAGCACTCTTTTCTTTTCTGATTCGCTTCACAATTTTTGGGTGCTTCAATCTGCAGGCTGTTTTTAATGACACTGAAGAATTCGTGCTCTCAATAGACGAGGCAAGCAACGAGGTTTGTCCTGCATCTCTATTTTCATTTCCATCCAGTCTTTTGGCATTCTGAAATCCTACTTGTATGAGTATCTCCCGTGATGCAGATTGTTATTTGGGATGCCTTAACGGCAGAGAAAGTGGCAAGATGGCCATCAAACCATAATGGTGCACCCCGTTGGATAGAGCACTCGCCAATAGAGGCCTCCTTTGTTTCCTGTGGCAGTGACAGGTCCATCCGATATTGGAAGGAGACTCTCTAAGTAGAATTGAAAAGGAGCAGATTTTTTCCAAGATTCTTCATGCCGAAAAGTCTAGTCTAGTTTCAAGATTTCTTTCTTATATCAAGCACATAAATTTATTGTTATAAGTAGAATTTGAGGCTAGTTTTCTTCATAATTTTGTTCTACTACTTCAGACATATTTTTTTTCTTCATGAAATGTATTTAAATTTATGTTTTGTGTAATACTTGTTTATAGAGGACCAAAGGTCGATTCGTTCATATGGTATGCTGGTTTTTGGTATCTACTTGTATCAGTAAAAAGTCAACCAGTGGTGATAAACAATGGTACAATATATCATAATTCCAGAAGCTCATGTAAGCATAATAGTTCGGCAAATAAAAGTCATGCATAATATGAACAAATAAAATGGCTGTAGTGGAGAGACGTGGTTGGAGCTTAGAATCCCACATCGGATAGTATGAATGGGATTAGGAGAAGTAAGTGAATAAATACATGGGCCGGGACACCGGACAACCTACTTACCTGGATGGGGTCGATGAGCGATCAAGAAGGCCCATGGCCTAGGGTAGTGGCCTCCATTGCACTTAGGAGGGGTGCTTTCCTAAGGTCTCCCCAAGTGGGAGAGCCTACATCATAATTTGTTGCCGTGGGGGCCTGCGTTCGCGCGGCCCCTCCCCAATTCAAGTGCATTTTAACTTTTGACATCGTTCGTTGTGAGTTTGAATATGAGTGAAGAATTTAGTTTTCTAGTTTCGACGTCTTGGTCAATGGGGTTTAAGAAAGAAATTATGAGATTGAATATTCGTAGCTTAATAATATCCTTTTAATTTAGGCATTAATTAGAATTAACATTTGATCAGTTTACTGGACATGAATGTCGTTTTAAAGCACAAAGGGATGAGATAGCAACAAACTAATTTAGCAGTAACAACAAATTCCATGCCCAAAACAGAAAGAAATGTTGTCTGGTAGAGAGATTCGCAAGTGCAAAACCAATCGAACAAATGTATTACACTACATTTCTACCCAGATGAACGCTCATAATGTCATCTCTACTCCATTACTCGTTGCATAGATTATTGATCAACTCACTGAAAGTTTCCACATTTCGCGGAACACCATGAGCGTTCAACACCTTTTCTGCTTCAGAATGTAATCTAAAAGGATCTTTCTCCCTACCAAGCTTACAAACAAAATTAAGTATTGCACTGAACGACATCGTGCCAATCTCAAAACCACCCCCGTACACATCTCCCAAGCTAACCTTTTCGCCTATTCAAGTTTTCCATCAACACAGCAACCCTTAATCAACAAATAACAAGTTGTTTCATTTCCTCAGGGAATATTTCATTAGCCACATCTTTCACCATTCTCTCAGCATAACAAGCATACTCGTTTTCACACAAAGCTGTAACTACTAAAGTAAGAGATGATCTCTTGATCCCATAATCCCTCTCCATCCTATCAAACAACCCAACAATTTTCGCTGGCCTCCCTGCCCGTACAAGCCTATCAATTAAAAGATTCAAAACTTTTCAACCCAACTACATCCTTACCATGAAGGAGCAATTATATGAGTCGATGCGATATCCTTCCTTCTACCAAGGTAATCAACGAAGAACGATACGGTTTCATCAGCATTCTTGAATCCAGCAGTAGAAACAAGCCATCGATGAAATCTAAGCACAATATGCCGGAAAGCGAAGGGCTTGTCGAATTGGTGATGTGTGAGAAGTGGAGGTTGAGTCTTTGGGGAATGGAGAGGGAATCTGCATCAGTTTTATCGAGGAGTTCATTAGATATAGATTGGGAAACTGGATCAGGACCATTGTTATAGTTCAGGGTTTGGGAGGAAAATGGTGCAGAGGGGGACAGCGGCAGTAACAAAAATTTGTGCAAGTTAGTAGAATTAAGACGGCGAGTGGTGGAGGGCGTGATCGGAAGTTGCGGCGGAGCTGCTCTTTGCTGCTGAAAATGCATAAGGATTTGAAGTTTGAAGGAGTGTTGAATGGAGAAAGAGAAATTAGTGAGACAGTGAATGATAAACATTGTGGGCTGAAAAGCCCAGGCCCATTTATTCTTCTTCTTGTTCTTTTTTTTTGCCTTTGCCCGTTTCTTCATGGATTAAGGCCCGATTGACTTATGTTAGTAGTTGCAGATGCTGTTAGCATTTGTTTAAAACAATTTGTTGTTGTTGTTGATACTATTTTTATTTACGAAACAGTTAAAAGATCTATGAACAGACTGGGTATCGAAATTTATGACCTCTCCAATTTTATTTGGAATGTGTAGCAATTGAGCTATGTTCAATTGGCACATGAACTCAAAAATCATTGTTCAAAAGTAACGCTTTTGAATAGTTTTGATATATTATTGGAAAAAGCCAAGTTGTTCAAAATCCGAATTATAGTAAGCATGAACATCAAACAACCGAAAGTAGTCACAAATTTTAAGTAATTCATTTTATAAAAGATTATGGCAATTATATAGAAGTAAACAACTTTGTTGAACCCTAAGAAGCAAACACATGCGGTCCACTAAATCAAGTATTAGTAGGTTCATATGTACGTATCCAGTTATTCATAACCACGATTTATGTGTTTGCTTCTTAGGGTTCAACAAAGTTGTTGAAATAGAAAACTTTATCTATTTAATCTAACTTATAAGTACTCTTTTTTTCTTTTGTTAAAAACAAAGATATAAAAAAATAAGCTAGATTAAATAGAAAACGAAATTAATTAATAATTGATAATAATATGGGACCGTTGAAATGAAATTAATTAATATAAGTGTTAAATACTTCTATTAAAAGGGATTAGAGATTCATATCATATATGGATAATGTTATAGAATTTGAAGTACAATAATATTTCCAATATTAATCTGAGAAAGTTTCACCTGAAACAACTAAAATAAACATAATTCAAACAAATAAAAGAAGTGATATATGATGATTCCAGCTAAAAAGTTGAGTATATAAATTATAACATAAATTATTTGTTGTATAAAGTGAGGTATATGTATGTTGTTGTAGGATAACACCTTAACAAAATGTGTCAATTTAATTAATAAGACACCAATCATTTGTCCTGTAAAGTATAGGAAGTGTTGGTGTGGAACATTGAAAATAAATACGAATGGTGTAGCTGGTGTAGAATTAGCCTTAAAAAAATGATTTTGTGTTAGATATGTTTAAAATTAAGCAAGTTGATGATCTTGGATCTCGGAGAAATACATCAAGAAATTATAGTAAGAGGTGTTAGAGATGTGCGGAGAATAAGAAAATAAATAAGAATAAAGTACTATACTTTATAATTGGTGTAAATTGAGTCGTACAAACAAGTCAATTGGTTTTGTTTGGGTTCAACTGTATCCGCCCAGCTATTAAGCACAACACTTAAAAGGTTTATATATTTTGTACATGGTATCATAGCAGAAAAATACTTGACATGTCATGGATTTATATTTGAAAACCCGATCGGGTTTAGGCAAGCAGAGAATATTATTGATGACTTCGAACCTCAAAGAAATAAGCCAATGAATGGTTGATAAGTGGTAATTGGTTAAAGCGTATTTGTACTTGAGTGAAGAGTGTTAGAGATGTGTGAAAGAACTTATATTGAAATCAAATAAGAACAAAGCGTAATACATAACTAGTGTAGATTGTGCATTGACAATGATTTGAAACCCATTAGAGAGATCGATCAAATCGAGTTCAACATATATCTGGTTTGGTCTGCTTCCATCTGGTTCCTTGTAGATTCAAGAACCGAATGTTGATCAGTTGTACCGTCCAATTCAACCTTGAACAAGCAAGTTCAACCTGTCACTCGTTCGACTAAATCAATATTTAAAAAGTTAAATTTTTTATGTTTAAATTAATTATTGATCTCAGAACCTCTACCATCGAGTTACGGTACCAATTAGTGTTGTATTATCACTTTCTTCTTTTATAATATTTTTTGATAATTATATTATTTTAAATACAACTATTTTTTTAAAAAATACTATAATAATTGTATTTTAGTTTTTATTTAATATATTATGTAATCGGATTAACTATATTATATTATATTTCAAAAATATTTTTTATTACAATTTGCTTTTTTTTATTTAATTTACAAAATATGGTTTAATTTGAATTAAATGTGGTTTATTTCATAAATAGTTACCCGTTCTTTAATAGATTATGTTTATTTTCACGGTGTATTTTATTTTATTTGAAGTCAATTTTGAATTATGGAATATTAATATTATAATATTAATTATTGGTATTATGTTTAATATCTAAAATATTTAGTGTTTTTAATATAATTTTAGAAAATTTGGACCAACCATTAAATTAATCCGGTTGAACTTTAAATTCACTACTCTCTCCTTTTCACCGGTTCGATGACTCCCTCCCTTCACCGGTTTGATGATCGGTCCGGGTCTGAAAACCATGATCTTGGCACAAAACAATTGATTATGTGTTAATTAGACAAGTTATATTCTGATCGCTCAATTATCATTCTCAATACTTTCTAAGAACCACCGACTTCTTACAATTTTCATTCCACACACGTTTCCATAATTCTGCATCTCGACAAAATCAAATTCTGCACAAATCATGTATCGATCCCATCTTTTGTGTAAATGTCGATGATTGACGGATGAAGAGTTCGTTAAGTTTTGAGAGATTTTGATTTTAAGTGATTGTATTTCTTTTAATGCCATTAAGTTTTATTCGTTGTTTATAATGTTATAAATTCAAATTCAAATGAGAGTTTATAAAATCATGGACGGAACCACTCATTGTTCAATAGGGGTATGGCCTCCCTCATTTTTTAAACTTAATATATATGAGTGAAAGTTGCAGTTTAGATGGTACGAGTTTTTCTCCCTTTGCTAAAGTTTAGGTTCGAAACCTCCTTCCATTAAACCTTGGCCCCCTTTGTATAAAGTCTTGGTCCACCTATGTATAAAAGAAAACAATATTGTAGCGGGCCAGATGCATACCTAGCACCCTCAATTTGGCTTGTTTCATCACTTGCCCCCCTGAACTTTCATATATTTGTCTTCCACAACCTCTCAACTTGGCAATTATGTACTCTGCAGCCCCCTTGAGCTGAATCGCCTATTAAACATATATAAGTACATCCATTATAAACATCTGAATCACCCATTAAAAATGAAGACCTTTATAAACATCTGAATTACTCATTCAGCTCAAGAGGGTTGTAAAGTGCATAATTGTCAAGTTGAGGGGGCTATGGAGTGCATTATTGCCAAGTTGAGGGGGCTGTGTAGTGCAATATTGCCAAGTTGAGGGGGCTGAAGAAGAAAAATGAAAATTCAGGGGGGGCAAGTAGTGAAACAAGCCAAGTTAGGGGTGCTAAGTATGTATTTAGCCTAGTTTTTTTGTCCCATGACAATGTTTTTGTTTTGTTAATTTCCTGAATTTAGTAAAAGCCCATTGAATCATATGTTACCTTCTAATTTGTTTGACTTTCAGAAAATGTCATTACTAATTTTTAGCATAAGCTAATATGTGACATTCGAAGTGTAAACTTGTGTACTCTTACCAATTTTACAGAGATACGAGTACCTTCAGAAAGTTGAACCATTTGAACCAATGTATTTAGCAAAAAAAAAAAAAAAAAAGAAGTGGAAAAACGTTCGTATCCCATACTCATGCCTTTCAACACAAGTAAATTACTTGAAATGGCTGCATCTATTGCATGTTAACTTTTATAACACACACACACACACACACACATATATATATATATATATATATATATATATATATATATATATATATATATATATATATATATATATATATATCTTTTAGTCCATGTATCATATCATCTTACCTATTTTATAATATTATATTCCACTTAATTAGTTGGAGCATTCTGGAAATTCATATTCAAAAGTCTCAGCTTAGTTCATGTACAAATGAAGTTATATCTATTAATGCGTATGTTGATGAATAAATAAGCAGCGGGTATACATATGCATTAAATTAATTTAATTAACTTAATTTTATTATATCTATTTAACCTGTAAATTATCAAATATAATTCATTCATTAATTTCTTGACAAAACTGAATATTATATCCACAAACACTCAATCATCTCATAGAGTATAGAGATGAACCAAAGGGGTTATGCTACTTGAAGTTATATATATATATATATATATATATATATATATATATATATATATGAAATAAGCTTATAAGTACTACCTCATGGTCCATTATATGTAATTCAATTTTTTTACACAACTATAGTTTATTTTTGGAAACCATTAATTAGATTGTCAAATAATTAGTTAATATACATTGATATTAAAAATACATATAAAGTAGAGTGTGGAATTTGAGCTTAGAGTCTAATTACGTAATATTGAAGTATAAAGATATGTATGTGGACAAGTATTTAATGATAAGTGATAAGAATTATTTTACAATAATGCCTAGCTTCAGTCCAACTCAGCCTTATTCATGGTTTGATCTGCATTTGTGCGTGTGGACTTTGGATGATATATTTCTTTGTGTTACCTATTCAATAAAATGTTAATTGATTCGACATTTTCATGTCATAGTTTAGAAATGAATGAATGATGTATATATAGACTATTTTTATATTTTGTACATAATTAATTTTACCTTTATTCTGAGAAATATGGATATTTTAATTTTGAAGGAACCTTAAATTCAAAAAAGAGTATGATGAATGGAAAAAAATATTAAATTTTTTTTATTCGATGGAAAAGTTATTTTATGAAACTCTAGTACCTTACATTGTTTACTATTTATTTCTGAGAAATACGGGAAAATAGTGATTACAGATTGCACCTACCATTATTTTATTAATTTATACTTTAATTTTTGTATTATCAAATACTTTATTTTAATTATTAGAGTTGAACTTAAATTCTGTATATCCCACGTATCAGCTGCATATATGAACTCTAGGATTGAGTTGTACAAGGCCATATTTACAGGCCAATTTGCATTTGTATACGAGTTGTGGGAATTTATAATGGGAATCGGGTATTTTAATCTCTGCTTCCATCCAAGAATGGAGTATTTATCAATATTTCTTAGTCTAATTTACTTAGTTTTACTAATTCTTATCTTAATTATTAGTTGCCTACCAAAACTCCATTAATTTATTCTATGAAATTGCATGCATATTTACGTTAAGACAGCCACCTTCTTCATTATTAGTTTAGTTCAGTTCGAACTTAAGTAGTAAGAAAACGGCTTCAGACAACCAAATTCATTTGACCTTTTCGTTTTTTATATCTCACAACATATAATTATTATAATTAAGCTCTAAAGTCTGGACTTGATAACACACTATAAATACAGATACAATAAG
>CAOJBI011711670.1:0-13727 GCA_948277035.1 Euphorbia corollata
CTCTCTGATACCTCTATCAAATTAGGATTTATATCTGGAGCTGATTTGGCCTTTGCATGCAGCGCTTGCCTTGCCTTAAAATCTTTTGCCCTTTCTTCTCCAAATTGGCTTTGCAAATAGCATGTCAGGATCATAAACAAAGATCGAAAATGATTATGCCATAATGAGAAAGTACAGACACTGCAAAAGATTATACCCTCAATTTCATCATTTCAGCCTCTTTCGACCATCTGCCTTCTTCAACAAACTGAAAACTCATCTTTTTAGGCCTTAAAAGCTTAGTTTTATTAATGCCCATTCTTTCATCGAAGTGGGGATTTGATTCAGGGTCCACATCTAATTCGGGTTTCAGAATCTGAAAGGCATCTTTTTTCTGCTTGTTTATATTAACCTGTAATGAGCAAATTAATTAAAAAAACTGCACCCATGTTCATCTACTGTTAAATGTCTCAATTTTGAGAGTAAACAAAAACCTTAAGGGTGCTTAGGTTGCTTGGCTTAGTCACATTAACCACATTTCCATGCTCATCTATTTCCCTACCAAGAGCATCAATACGAAGAACAGGAACCTTGGTAGGCTTTGGGAGCACAGAAACTTCGGATGGTATCGGCCCAGGGAACAAGTTTATAAGATTACCAAACTCACGGTCATCACGAAATCCCATTTTAGCTGCGAGCTCCTGAGCTCGTCTAACAGCTTCAATATTGGTTATACTAGCAAGTCCAGGAAATGATACCATGCCACTTGCAGCTTGCTTCTCAGCAGCTGCTGAACTTGTTAAGGCACCTGCTGAAGTAGCAGCATTGGATGTTGACACAACTAAACCCTGTGCTACACCAGTTCCTGAAATAGGTGCTTTTGCTTCCTCCTTCACAACAGTAGGTGCTTTGCTATCTGAAGTAGAGGTAGCACCCTTGTTCAACTGCATCAAATTTAAACATGGTAAACATGATATCGGTAGCACTATTAAGTAAAAAATTGCACAAGCAATTGAAGAAAAAACGTTAAATATGCAACTGTTTGTAACTTACTATGGGTATCTTCTTCAACTTTGCCGCCAATTCCTTCTGCATTTGTAAGGCTTTTTTAGCTTTTGCTAAAGCATCAAGTGACAGATTTCCGCTTTTCCCAGCACCCGAAGATGTCCCATCTGTACTAGATTTTCCAGGAACCTCATGAAATCTGGTAATACTAACTCCCTTATTTTCATTTATGTTTGAAATTGAAGATACCTTGGTAGGAAGAGGATGAGAGGAGGCCATTGTGTTCTCAGTAATGGTGCTTGATGTCTTGGTGAATGATTCCAAGGAAGCACCCTACATAAAATACAGAAAAAATTTAGAACAGATCGACAGACAAAAAGTTCTCCGGAAACATAAGTCCGTAATCAAGTCTTGATAAAATCAAACAAGCCATACTCCTGAAACTGCAATAATCAGGATACACAATGACTACACTACCCATGACTATGAAACATGAACATCAGGTCTCAAAATACAACCAAAACCAATAAGCATAATATAAATCATCATGGACTCATTGGAGACGTAAATTAAAAACAAATAGAAACAGAAAACCCCCAAGGAAAGAAATCTAGTCGCATTCTGGTTATTTAATGCTATCAGTATCAAAACAGATTATAATCGTAACCAATATTAGAGGAACCACACATATGATAGTTACAATAATTAAACCTGCAGATACCTCACATAAATCTACAAGAAAAGCTGAATGCTCATGGACACATCATTTAAAGCAGAACATGATCAAGCACTCAAATTTACAGCATTCAGAGAGATGAATAAACCTCAAAAGATGAGGACAATTCAAAACTTAAGATCACTAGATCATGAAAAGAAGAACATGCTTCTATGTAAAGCAGTGTTATGTTTTTATATTATAATTTTCACTCAGATAATCAGTTTCATCAAGTAAATAATTCTTGATGGCATAGAAATGCCAAGTCAATAGAACAAAAACAGGTAATTCTTGTCTCCTAACCTTGTTCACTAACGGAAATACTTTAGACAAAATATCTTCCCCAACCACAAAGCTCACCTTTTGAGATATTTGGGCATCATAGTCACTTCCCTAAACAAACAATAATAGTTCATGCAGAAGAGCTGAAGGAAACCCAACAAAAACAAATCTACACCTGAGTTTTGCAGACATTTTTTTCCAAATCATATCAATGGATGAGCAATAATAATATAATTGATATCTGCCACACGGAGACCTCTTGCTATTCAAAATGGCATGACTGTACTAGACAATTACAAATGGTGTAAGAACCTATCTTTAACGATGACTCAACAATCAGCAATGGACTCAGGATAGTAACTATAAATTATTATTTTTTTACAAATTTTAACGTTGAGCATCCTAAACAAAAGAACTGAAGAAATGAAAAGTACGGCAACCCACACTCACTATGCCACTACCAAGCAGGTTACCTATGTTTTAGTTAACCAATGAATCTCTCACTCCACATCCACTCAAATCAAAATGACAGTTCAGTTTAATGGAAACGAATGCAACGCAATAGATAAAGTACCTTCTAGCTATAACATTAAAAAATATTCCATTTCAAACGGATGATGACTCCTTGTGAACAAATGAAACACCGGCACTTCCCAGGACCTCATAATCTACACAAACCAGAAGAAAACATAACAGAACTACAAATACTGAATTCATGTGCTTCCAATTAAGGCCTCATACAGATTAAATAAACACTCCACATGCCTACAATACGGTAGCAGCTGTTCCATAAAAGCTTTTCCAAGCACACATATGAACCGATTTAAGCTATTCAACCAACACACTTAGTAAATGGGTGAAACTTAAAGTCGAAAATGCTTCTGAAAATAACATAACCAAAATAAAACCAAAAGCAATTAAATGAGAAGGAATAGAAGAAAAACTCACATTCTCAGTTTTATGGCCTCCATTAACAGTAGTTCTTCCTGATGATTCATCACAAATGTCTTCTTTCACCTTACCTTCAACGTTAACAACATCATCTTCCTCCACTTTAACTTTATCCCCAAATCTCCTCCTCTCTCTCTTTTCTTTCTTCTCTTCCGAAACCTTAGTCCTCTTTCCCGAATCAGTAGCCCTATCCTCACTATCGCCTCTTTCTTTCCTCTTCCTTCCAGCTTCGTATTCAAAATGGTCAGCCTCTCGCTTCACTTCACGACCACCATTGGACCGCTCCCTCTCATCTCCCAGATTGTCGTACGACCGTGATCGTGATCGTGACCGTGAATCCCGTCTCGAGGAGGATTTGTGATCACTCCGCGGCTCATGAGACAATTCCCGCCTATCCCTAATCTCTTCGCGATATGGAGAACCTTCCCTGTCGTCACGCCTATTAGACAACTTGTGCTTCTCGCGAGTGCTTTCTCTGTCGGATCGGTGGTGGCGGTGATGGTGATGAGACTCGGAATCGCGATCTTTGTCACGAGATCGATGCTTGTGATCACGGTGTTCCTTGGTGGTGGAGTCCCGATCTCGGTCGTCTCTGGAACGTTTGGAGGATTTCTCCCTATCCATGGCGGTGGCTACTGGTTGGCAGCTAGGGTTAAAGAGCACTTCCCTTATCTTGTTGCAAAGGTAAAAGAGGGATGGGAGCCTGACAATGCGAACAACGGCACAGATGTGGTGTTATTTGATAGGAGTATTTTGTTCCGGTCGAGCATTTTGTTTTGGGTCTAAAATATCACCAAGAATCTTTTTTTTTTTTTTTTTTTTATAGAAAACTATTTTTATTAACTGGCATAATATAAATATAAATATAAATAATACACTACTCTATGCCTCTAAAAAGGCAAATTCTCTTAAACAAAATAACATAACCCCGGTCGAACTTTACCAACATCGAGCTTAATAATTTAATAAGGTTCAACCCGTCAAATTGATGAATGTAAACAGTCAAGAATTAGTGGGTTACCCGTGGTTTAATCGTTTAAAATAAAGTGGAAGTTATAATAATGGGCTGAAAATAAAAAATAATTTCAGCCTAACTTTTGAACTTTAACTAATTTTCGTTATTTAGGTTTTCTCTTTACAATCAATACGCTCATTGAAAAACTATCCCCCTACCTCAAGCTCCACGTTCTTACCTCACTCACAATCCCTCAATTTTCAAATCACGATTTCCTCAAATCTGCAAATCACGTTCAATTAGTTTCAAGAGGTTTTCTACAGAGTTTGAAGGTAACATTACTTCTCTAAATCAATCGTTACTTCATCTACTCTTCTTCAAATCTTTAAAGCAATCGAAACTTCCTCTACTATTCTTCAAATCTCTAAATCAATCGTTAATTCCTCTACACTTCTACGAATTTCTAAATAAATCGTTACTTCCTCACTAATTAGGGTAACGTTTTTCCATTTTGAAAACTTAAATCTACTTAAATACATCATTATACTTTTGTTAAATTTAATTTTGTTACAAAACCGTGTTAAAAAATGTTGTATGAATAAGCTATGAATCAACATGGAAAGAAATAGTGGAAGGAAAAACAAACTGAGTTAAATTTGTTGATTAACATGGGAAGAAACTAGTAAGTAACTGGTATATAACTGTTAATTACAACTTAAATAATAAAATCTACCTTGTAGAAAGAAACTAGTAAGTAACTGGTATATAACTTTTATCTACAACTTAAGTAAAAAAAACGAAACCTACCTTATAAAAAGAAACTAGTAAATAACTAATATATAACTGTTAGCTACAACTTAAGTAATGAAACCTACCTTAAAGTAAGAAACTAGTAAGTAACTGGTATATAATTATTAGGTACAGCTAAAGTAAAAATGAAAACTACCTTATATAAAAAAGCTAGTAAAATGAAAACTACCTTATATAAAGAAACTAGTAAGTAACTGATATATAACTGTTAATTACAAATTAAGTAATGAAATCTACCTTATAAAAATAAACTAGTAAATAACTAGTAAGTAACTGATATGTAACTGTTAATTACAGCAAAAGTAAAACGAAAGACTACATTATATAAAGAAACTAGTAATTAACTGGTATATAACTGTTAATTACAACTTAAGTAATGAAATCTACCTTATAGAAAGAAACTAGTAAGTAACTAGTAACTAACTGGCATATAACTTTTAATTACAACTTAAGTAATGAAATATACCTTATAGAAAGTAACTAGTAAGTAACTTTTATCTACAATTTAAGTAAAAAAAATGAAACCTACCTTATAAAAGAAACTAGTAACTAACTAGTAAATAAATGGTATATAACTATGTTAAAGATGTTGTATGAATAAGCTATAAATCACAAAAAAAATTACCAGAAAAAGCTATAAATCAATATGGAAAGAAACTAAACTAATTAATAGAAGGAACAAAACTGTGATAAAAAAATGTTGAATGAAAAAACAATAAATCAAACTAGTTAGAAACTGGTAGGAAAGTGGTAGAGAGAACAAACTTCGTTAAATTTGATTTGAATATGGTATGAATCAATATCGTAAGAAACTAGTGAGAAGATTATGAAAACAAAAAATCAAAACGTTATAAACAAAAACATATTTATGAATATTTCAAAAAACTATAAGCATCTTATTAGTTATATATCAGTTTCGCAATAGGAGCGTATTGAGAAAAATTGTAAACTTAAAAATGTTATACAATGTAAAAAGTTTATTAGAATATAAATTTGTAAATAAGTTTAAAAATCGTACATTTTTTACAATTTCCGTAAAATAAATCTATTAAATATATTATTTCAATATTTTATAACAAAAATTATATTACTTTTTACAGTAAACTAATGTGAAATATTGAATTAGGAACAAATCCAAATCCAGTGTATAAATAATTAGTGATATTTGCACATAATTGTTATTATTTATTAGCTAGTAAATTAATTATTTTATATTGTGTGGCAAATGTCTTATCCTAGTTGGTTAAGACATGAAGCTGTAATCCTAAAAATCACATGTTCGAGTCCACATTCGGGTGGGATGAGATAATATTTTTCTTTGTTATTATTATAAGCCTGATGAGGCAAATTCTTTTTAAAAAAATTTGTTTTATATTGAAAACTATATAAAATAAAGGGCATTTTACATAAAAGTGTTATAAACAGTTACTTAATTTGTGTTATTAAATAAATCCATGACATAATTAAAAATTAAAAAAACAAACACAAAAACCTATAATCAATAGTTAAAACTAAAAAAATTATCAAAATTATTTGTTTGAGTTTATATATAAATTTCAATTATAAAATTTATGAAGTCTATGACAAATAGAATTTGAAAAAATAAAAATAGAAATACAAGAAACTCGATAAGATTTGCTTCAATAAAGTTTTAATTAAATACAAATATGTAAAAATATTTACTAATATATGGACATAGTTTTCATTATTAATCAACTAATAAACTTTATAAGTTAGGATTTAAGAAAATTTTTATTTAAAAAATTAGAAGTAAATCTTATATAACCATTGACTCATAAATCCGTTTGGGATAACCCGGTCACTGAGTTTTACCAGATTAATTGTATATTAGGTTTTTAACTTGACTTGGCCCGTTATTGTCATCGGATCCGGAGTTGACCGGTCGGATACTACACAAGTTTCAAAACCAGCTTCATTTAACTTATATCAATTAAATACTTAACGAGTTGAAGTCATTTCCGAGGTTGATTCAAATTTAGAATTAAGGTTTGAATTCGGGTCGTTTAACAGTTGATTTAGTCATAAACTGCGCACAAAACAACTCGTTTATTTTGTGAATGAACTCACTGATTTCGTTTATGAACAAACAGTAAATATAAAATATTACAATTAATTTCCAAAATAACAAAAACCAGGAGTGCACATATAATAAAATGAATAAAAATGATTATCATTGTTGAATTATCCAAATCAAAGAGGGAAACTCAATAAGAAGAGCAAACAATCAAAGGTCAGCCCATCTGGATTAGAACCACCGTTGCAGCAATAATAGACTGAAAAGCAATAACACAAGTGGATCACCAAAAAAAAAAAAAAGACAAAAGCTCAAGATATTCCAAAATTAGAAAGGTGGAAAAAAATTATGATATTACAATAACAGAAGGAATCAGATCAATAGAAAATAGTTATATACTCTTGACTACCCACATATGAAACCAGAACATTCAACACTAACATTTAATTTTGAACCCCAAACAAGTTTATTCAAAGACCACTTGATGCAGCAGCATCATGCCTGATTAGTTTCCATCCCGGCATTCGGGTAAATATTGCGCTCATTCTGACACGTTTCACAAGCGGTCGGTCTTTTGTAGAAACTCATCAGTAGGGCAATCTTAAATCCATTTCCCAGCTCTCTCCCAATTTCTTGTTCATCTTGCTGCAATGGGTATGCATTCCCCTATGATAATGGGAATCTCCTAACTCGGTTCGAGCTTGCTACAAATTTCAAACTAGCCTATTGGCGAAAGGGTCGAAGTCATAGCAACTCCACTGCAATCTGGCATGGCTCTAACTTCACTAAGAATTCTGCTCACTTCTTTCTGGAGTTCCCTACGAACAAACTCAGAACGCTCCTTCGTGGCTGATGACTCAGCAAACAGAGTTTCATTCAGGGCCTGATATTCTTGAATCCATTCATTAGCATGAACTTGAATATACTGATTATCATAAAATACCAAGGAGTTCTCCCGTCTCCATCTGCTAAGATAATATTTTTCAGGAAGCTGAAAGTAATTCTTCTGAACGAAGACTCTTAGTGCATGTCGGCACAATATCCCGGAAGATTCAAATTCCTTGCATGAACAGTGAATCTGTTCGGTTTCTGGTATCCATATCACGAAATGCTCTCCATCCATCTTCTTGAAGTCATGCACAATATACGAGCCATCAGCCATTTCAGATGGAGCATATTGCATTGCTAAGACTAGTTCATGTTGTAAAGCGCTGAAGGCGAAAGGTGTAAGAATCGTGCGAGCATGTTCTTCGATGGGTATGCAAGTCTTGCTAAGCTTATATTGCATCACTTGACGCACTTGGGTCTGATAATTGGCTGAATTTCCAACCTAACAAAGCAAAACACAGTTAACAAAGTCATATTTTGACTACTTACTCACCAGCCAATTCAGTTTAGGACATATGAGTACAATACAGTACACCTGCAAATAAGTTGAAAAGAAAAGAGCCTCTAATTGAAGGATTCCAAGATGGTAACTGATATACCTGCTCAAAAAAGCTACGTAAACACGATTGGGCACTACAAACTCCCTTTATAAATGCATCTACAGACTTCGAATATGCTGATGTGGCCATTCGTGCAAGAAAGTAACCTCTTATGTAAGACGAAGCCCATGATCCTCTAAGAGAATTGAGCAAAGCGATGTGCTTATCTGAACCGAGTCCAAACAAGGAAACCATTTGATTCCATTGATGTTCAAAATCCGCTGCGCTCTCAATATGACATAACTCGTCAAACTTGGATTTAAATTCGCCATATCGATTTCCAAGAGGAAGAGAAAACCAACTGTATACCTTGGGTAGAATATTCCATGTGGTTATCACATGTTTGGTGCTGGGCAATTCACTGCTTATCGCATCCTTAAGCCCCGTATCAACGTCAGTCAAAATCGTTTGTGGACATTTTCCTTTCATAAGACGAACAAAAGCCTGAACCATATCCAAACAATACGACGTTCACATAAAGAAAGTGGCATTTTGCATATATAGAGATGTTTTTAATGAACAGAAAATGAAAAATCATGTGTCCAACCTGCATTGCCCATACAAACGAACGGGGTGTTTCGTCCTGCAATAATACACAGCCAAAAAATATGATTTTTCCGTTATTATCGATTCCAAGCCATGCTCCAAAAAGCATACCATATGTGATTGAGCGGTAACTAGTATCGAAATAAACCACATCACCGAAGAATGTATAGGCACGAACTGAGTCACCATATGACCATGCAATGTTTTCAACCTTGTCATTCTCATCCATTGTATAATCATAAACAAAATCATCATCCATCTCTTTCGCAGACTTGCAAGCCTCGAGTAGTTCTATTGTATCGTTTTCTCTTTTTTCAGACAGCAAAGCGTCATTTTCCTGGACAACTTTCTTGCGATTTTGGACAAAATTCCTAACATCTCTCTCTAGAAAAGGCAGTTGTCCACCTTGAATCCCCTTTTCCAACTCGAGAACCTTCACTATACGGTGAACTGGGAACCCAGCTTTCGAAAGCAATAGAATTCTCTCCTGATCTGCCTCTTGGATTTTACGATACGCAGGAAGAAGCCGCACTTGGTCATCTTCCAAAAGTTCATGATTATGTACATTGCTAAATTGCACAACAAACCATTGAGAAACTCCTTCAACAACTTCTTTCGACAAATACATTTTCGCATCACATCCACATCGCACCGATTTCCTATCTCTATGATGTTCTCCAGTAGGTTTTTTCCTAGCAGGCGCAAACCCAGAACGATAACAAACAAAATCGCGCTTATAAATACCTAATTGTGGGCTCAATCTAGACCTCTCTTTCCTAATAGAAAACCCACATTTCCTAGCAAAATTTCCATAATATTCAAAAGCATCATCATCACTCTTAAACACCATTCCAACATATGGAGCAACCATAGCCTCGGATTGGAATGTGTCGTTTCTAACCAATTGGGAAGCAATATTATCCTCAGAATCTCCTTCATGAGAAATATAGCATTTCCAATCTCCACAAGGGCATTGCTGCCTCTTCATCCATATGTTTTTCGATTCGATTGATGTCATTAATTACACTTAACCAAATGTATATGAACCATCAACAACTGTAACTCAAATCTAAGAGGAACAAATCAATCAAACAAACAAAATTGAAACGAAGCTACAGTTTTCTACTAGATAACATACATAATGAAAGACCGAGGGAAAAGGGGCAGTGAAATTGAACACTCACCTATGATTGGGAACAATTTGAGTGAAGAGAAAACAGGAAGCTGTAAAAACAAAGAGCGTAATAGAGTTAAGATGAGTATAACAATGGAAGGGGGTTTAGGGTTTTAGGAAAGTAGAGAAGAACAAAACTAGAGGCCGTGTACAGATGACAAGTGAAGAAGAGAAAGAGAAGCAAATAATTTCATTAGTAACTTATCTACTCAATCATTTGATTGACAAGATTCAGACGACAGTCGACAAAGAGGAAAGCGAACAGAAGGCTGTTTGTTGCAGCAGAAGTTAGATCGACTCGCAGTAGATGGAAGAAGCTGCCACAAATATACAATGGGCTTTTTTGTGGGTTTTCTGAGGCAGGCCACTCGGGCCTATCTTCACCAGTTCATAATATATGGAAAGACAACAAAAAAACAAAGCATTTTTTTTTTTTTGCTTCGACGTAAAAAAACTAATCATTTCTTATACTTTTACATTAAAAACACCTTTATTATTTTTTTTGTGAATTTTTTTTGATATTTTTTATACATACTTTTTCTCTATACCAGTTTTTTCCTACCTTTTCAGGAAGGTCTTATATCTAGTATAAGAATGGCATGAGGCCTCTATACAACTTACTTTTAATTAATTTTCACAATTCATTTTGAAATACCCACAAAACTCATCGTTCGAAGGCCTTATACATGGTATAAGACGATTTTTTATGTATAAAACCATGACATAAAAACCTTATATGACCTGGGATAAGACTCGTCTTATCTCATGTATAAGAAAAAGTATGTAAAAATAAAAATATGAAAAAATATTGATACAAAAAAAAACATAAAAAAAATTTCTAAGTAAAAATGCATGAAATATGATTTTTTATATAATAGCAAAAATAAATTATTTTTTTAGTAAATTTGCATAAAGAGAGTCCTTGTATAATTTCATTTATAAATCAACAAAATTACAATCTTTTGCCGGGAAAAATATAAAAGCTGAATCCTATCATTTGGAACCAATACAATAGTTTCAAGTGTGTTTTATTATACATTAAACATGTAATTGTATAATGGGATACAAGGTAGGCATATTTTCATGATATAAACAAGGGTAAACTTCAAAAACATGCCTTGTGGTTTGACCGTTTTGCAAAAATGTACTTGTGAAATTTTTTTTTTCAAACGTATGTTTGTGATTTCAAAAGTTGGCAAAAAGAAGATTTTTCAATTTTTAATTATGTCATGAAAATGGATAATCTTGTCCATTTTGAAATGAAATTTTAAAGCTTAGTTAATAAAAATAAAATACATTTTAATAATAAATTTTAGAATTTTCCGAGAGGTACGAATATTTCTTTAATTATGTAACGTTTAAAAAATCATAATAAAATACTTGCACTTCTCGGAAAATTCTAAAATTTATTATTAAAATGTATTGTAGTTATATTAATTAAGATTTAAAATTTAAGTTCAAAATGGACAATTACTCATTTTTTATGACATAATTAAAAATTAAAAATCCTTAAAAATCTTCTTTTTGTCAACTTTTGAAACCACGATGTGAAGTGCCAGATAATTTTGCAACTGACGGGTGATACTTTGTGATTCGTTTAATACATTCAAATCCATTGATGCAATAAACGCATATGGCCCATGAATAGGTTGTAGATTATCCAAAGTATAATACAATTCTATTTTGTATTCCATTCACAAAGTAGGTTGTAGACTATCCTAAGCATTTTTAGTTGGTTGTAAATTCTAAGTTTTCTGTTGATACATTAACAAAGATAGACAATGAAGTAAAATAGGGTTGGAAAATCAATGGCAGAAATGAAAAAAAAAATAAAGATGTTCGATTCTGGTTTTTCTCTCTCGAATATTGTGATACCAACCAAGTTGAGAAGTCTTATATTGTAGAGTTTTCCGGTCTCCACCTTCGACCAAATCAAGAAATTAATCAATACAAATTGTATAAACAGTAAAACAGATTAAAAAACTTAAACATCCGAAAAGTTGAGTTGTGCAAAAAGTTTTCTTAAAAGATATTTGTAGTCCCTTTTAAGTTGGATCGGGAATTGAAAGTAATTGTAATTGAGAACACGAGAATTGGGAAAATAGTTGTTTCCTATCTGTGTCTCCCAAAATAGATTCCCACCAAGCCTTTTACCGAGAAAATAAAAGCCGTTATATGTAACGTGTAAAAACCTAACTCATGCTGAAAATAATGGCTGATTTAAAGGGATATAAATCCTTCAATAACAGCTTTGAACAAAACAAAAGAGGACCAAGCCGTTCATTTAAAACTTTGACTCAATCAAATCATTAATTCACAAAGCAGTGACACCACAACCACGACGAATACCCAAAAAGTTACTATTATAGTAACATATAATTATCTAATAAAAAATTGTAAACTTTTTTTCGAGACTCTAATTGTCAGAATCTCTTTCTTCACAGAAAAATTCCTTTTATTTTGTATGAAATTTAAAGAGGAAAATATGAGCTATTAGGCTTCATTCTTTCTCCTTTCTCGTTTTGTTTTCACCTTTTTTTGTTGTTCGCTCATTTTTTGTCTTGTTATTTTTGTTGGAACATTCTGCATCAAACATTTTTTTAATTTTCCACTAGGCTTTCATTTTCTTCAGACATGGATCCACTGTTGCGCATCTCAATTTTCATAGTTTTATAGTTGGGTTGGATTCATTAGCCTTTAGACAAATATACTTGTGATCTTTCACATTTGACACTCAAATTTATCCCTTATAAGCATAATCTCTAATGATTTGCAAATCCGACTTATGTTATGGCGTATGCATGTGTTCTTATGATTGCAGATATTCGAAAATTTAAGTTCAAGGTTAAGAAATCGTAGACTGCTTTTTTTTTTGTTATGTTTGTCTTCTTGCTCTTGTGGCAAGTTTGTTCTTATCTCCTAAATGCTGAGATTTTGTTTCTCTGATTATTTTAGGATTGTTTATTTTATGTATATGGTAGGATGTTTTGTTTTATGTATGCGGTTTCTTTTACTCATACATCGCTCAAAATACACTGCATAATTCAATATTTATAAAATATTTACATCTTTTCAAAAATTTCCAAATAGAACTCTAGCCAGCAATTCTAAGTTGATGTGTCAATACATATCATCCTAAAACTTGAAGATTGTTTATTTGATCTTCTACAAATAGACAATTAAAAGAATGATAAGTATAATAAATATTTTAATGATGAATTTAAATTTGAATAGGTTCTCTATTTAATAATTGTTTTGTTATAATTAAATTTGGAAAAAAATCAGATATTTAAACAAATTTCTTAAAATATATTATCTATCTATAAAATGATTATCATGTTGTAAATATATATTTTTTTTTATTTTACATGTCACATTATCCGAGAATTCACAAATTATTAAAAAAAGAATGCTCTGTGCGGATTTGGATAGGTCAGGCTTGTACTCATAACTTCCATTTGCACCCGCCCATAAAATGAATATTGAATTTTTAATTTTATTTAGAGTATAAAAGTTAGTATTATATTAAGAATTAAATACGATTTGAAAATGAATAAATAACATTCACGTTGTTTTCTATACACGTGGCAAGATACATCTTTATAAATTTTTAAATATGTATGGATAATTTTTGTTTGTATTTGATGAAATATGTTTTGTATAATTGAGTTACTTTGATCCAGGATTTTAGTAGCTGTTCATAATTATATTTTAGGTAGATTCATGTATTTTTGTAAAACTTGGATTAGCTCTATTATATTTTCTTTCTTCATTTCACCAACCTATAT
>CAOJBI011711785.1:0-10921 GCA_948277035.1 Euphorbia corollata
TCGTTTTCAACTTAATTTTTTCTGTCCGTTGAAACTTGAAAGGCGTCACTTTCTCTTATTTTTTTTCCCATAGGATGTGCAATAATTTGTGGAAGATTTTTTATTTGTGCAATTATTGAGAGTACTAGTTGTGCAATAATAGATTTGTTTTTCAAAGTACATTGTGGTTATGCGATTTTTTTATTGTGCATTACTTATTTAAGATTTTTTTATTGTGCAATTATTTATGCAAATTTCTAGTATATGTATAATACATATAATTTATATTTATATATAATTTCGGATATTTTATCGGGTAATAATTCGGTAACGGTGCGAAATCCCCACGGGTCGGGGATAGCTCTTCCCAAAACCGCCCGTGTTTTTCCAACGGGCGGTAAATTTTCCCCAATAACCGCTCGTGCGGGTAAAAATTTCGGTTATTCCCCGCGCTCATCGGATCGGATCCCCACGATTTTCGGATAATCCTCGCCCTATTGACATCCCTAATCCTGAATTGACACGTAAAAGGTGTTTCTTTTGCACTGAATTTGGAATTATATCACATTGACACGAATACATCCATACAAATTCGCACTTTGTAAATGAAAGCTTGGATTTGGCCTAGTAATCCCCACTTTATATGTTTAAAAAAAACATTAGTATAAATCAACTCAGCCACCACAGCAACCTCATACACCTGTTTTACTTAGGGCTGTTAACGAATCGAATAATCAACGAATAGTTCGGTATTCGTATTCGTTTATAATATTCGTATTCGTTTATAAACGAATACGAATATGAATAAAAAAATATTCGGATATTTAACAAATACGAATCTGAATATTGAGATATTCGTATTCGTTATTCGTTTAATTATTCGGATATTAAAATAATAATAATATTATTATTACTATTATTAAAATCTGGACCTTATGTATTTACAACAAAAAGATAAAATACTTTTATCATGGGCCAATTTTTTTGAAACCCGCTATTGAATATTCTATTTTTCTATTTTGAACCCTAGATCCATGCCGTCTGCCTCAGTATCAAATCGCACCCTCCTCTCCGCCTTCTCCTCTCCATCACCGCCACATCTCGACTTCGCTTCGCATATCGCCGTTGCTCGCTGCTTCTCTCGTTACGCCGCTGCTCTAGTCACCGTATTTCTCTAGTTTGCTCACTTTCTCTTCCCATCAAAATTGTTGCTCTTCGTTGCCTCACCGCACCTCTTTTCTCCATCACTTGCTAGATGTAAGTTTTCTGTAGCTGCTAGAGAACTCTAAAGTATTCTCGTTTATAGCTTCTGCATTTTGAGATCTTCAACGGGTTCATTCAATTTCGATTCTTTTGCATATTTACTAGTTTAAAGGCTGCTTCTTTTGCATATTTACCATGAACCAGTGGATATACAAAGTTCAATCTTGGCCTAGTCCCTGCTACAAAGCACAAATCTTGGCCTAGAATTTAACTTGAAAAGGCAATAATCTTCACAATAGGAAAAAATTAGATAAAGAAATTGTCGACCTTTCGTTTCTTGAACTTGAATTTCATATTCTTAACTGGTTGTGGTTTCATTTAATTTGTTTTCTATCTTGGTCTTAGGCAATTGTGAGTCTTTGCAACTACTGTTTGTGCTTGAGAGGATTTAACTAGAATTGTTATAAGATATGCTAACTCTTAATTAAATACCATGAAATTATCGATTGGCCGATTGACTAAATTTTCTTCTTTCTTTACCAATTATTTCCCTTTCCCCTCTCCTTCTTTCTCACTTTTCAAGTGCCAACCTGACACTTTCATTATCCATTCTAATGGGTTTTTTTATTAAGTTTTGATTTTCTGCTTTTCAGGTGTTTATGCAATGAGAGAAATTTGGCTTTTTTTTCACAGCTGGTGTGTTGTTTATGTTCGTGCCAAATTGGGTTTGCTTTCAATTGAAATTCCCTTAATTTCAGCTGTTAATATATGAATTTTGTGTAATACAAAACAAATATATGGATTCAATTGACTTGAATCGAAGAATTTGATGGAGATCAAGATACAAATTGACGAAAACAAGAGATACAAAAAGATGGGAATTTGAAAGCAATTTGTATTTTTCCTTTTATATGTATTTATTTTGCAAGTTTCAGATTAAGTGAGTTTTTCTTTTATTATACGAATACGAATATTTAAACGAATATGAATAATTCGGATTCTTAAACGAATACGAACACGAATAATTATTTGAATAATAAACGAATACGAATATGAATAGTATAAACGAATACAAATACGAGTATTTGTTTCTTATTCTTTCGTTAAACAAGCTTAGTTTTACTCCTTTTCTTTTTTTGGTTGTTTTTTTTATACTTAAATTTATTCATGTATTCAGTGAAAGAAAACATGAGCATTTCACAAAAAAGTTTGTGAAAGGATGTCAGCTTTCCGAGAAATTTGTGCTGGTATTTGGAATATTCCACTCCAACAAAAGAAGACATTTGTCCCACTAACAAATGTCATCTTTAGGAAAGGTGTTTTCCAGAGACCCGATTCCTAGTGCAAAATCTCCATCCTTAATATGTTAATATGTGCAGTAACATTATTACAAATGCAATTTTTCTAAGTAAAATATCACAAATGCCTTGGGCATGTAAATTGCATTTTTTTACATTTACATTTACATTTGCAATATCACTAATTCTTTTTTTTATTATTTTCATTTCATTTTCTATCTTTTATAGTTGTCTATGATTTGAATTCTTTAAAGATGAAATAATCGAGATTTAGTTTATTGTACACCCTACAAATAATTTCATGTAGATCTTAATCATTAATTTCAACTTTACCACCCATTTAATTTATAAATTTCTTGAATGTATGTTTAAGTAGAGGAACTTCAGTTTAGAACAATTTCATATTAGATAAATGCACCTTAATTATTATCATTGAGGGAAATCACCTTTATCATTGATTAAGGGGTAGTTTTTTTTTTAAAAAAAATTACCTCGCTTACAATAATAATAAGGGTAAATTTCAAAAACATGTCTTGTTGTTTCACTCATTATCAAAACGATGACTGTGTTATTTTTTTTCTCAAACAGGGGATTGAGATTTGTAACGTTATCAAATCAAGGATTTTTTAACTCACGCCGTCAAAAATCAGGGGCAAAATCGGAAAGGTAAAAAATAATTAAATCTGAGTTTCTTCTTCTTTCAACCCAGATCGCTCTAACAATTTACATATGAAATTACATCTTGTTGAAACAACAAAATTTCAATCAATCGTTAAAAAATATCACAAAAAAACAAAATATTTTTTATTTTCAATGGAATTTAAAATCCATATCTATTACCTGGTTAACTGAAATCAGTTTCAATGGAAAACAAATCAATTAAGAAAAAAAAAGCACAAACAAATTCAAATGCAATACTTTATAATTAATTCACTGATTCCCAATCTCTTAACCTGATGTAGGAAGAAAGTGGAGTAGAAATTCCAAATGAATTTGTTAATGTCCACGCTGGTTTGAAGGACAAACTGCAGTTTCATAAGAAATCAGAATTGGGCTCACAAAGCTTTTTCAAAACCGACATAGGTCTCCTTCCGATTTTCTAGTTCCAGGTCTAAACAGCTCCCTCTGTTGCGCCACCTTCAACTTCCTTGATTTCACTCGTTCTTCATCTCTCTCAACCTCGATTTCACAACCTCTAGTTGCGCAACCTTCAACTTCTTCCATTTCTGTCGTTCTTCATCTCTCTCAACCTCGATTTCACAGTCTCCCGCTGCGCAACCTTCAACTTCCTCGCGTCGACCCTCGTTCATCGGAGACACTTCCATTTTCTTGATCGGACACCGTCAATCCTCGTTCGCCGGAGATTCTGTGTTGAAGAGATTGGATGCTTGAAGAACGGGTTCAAACAAAGGAAGAATAAAGTTAGATCTGACATTTTCTTTTTTTGCATTTTTATGGTTTTCCGAATTTACCCTCAAGTTTTTAACGGTGTAACTAAAAATTCCTTTATTTGATAACGTTATAAAACACAATCTCGTGTTTGAGAAAAAAAAATAATACAGTCCTCGTTTTGATAATAAATGAAACCACTGAGCATGTTTTTTAAGTTTACCCTATATATATTTGTATATGTATATGTATGTGTGTGTGTGTGTGTGTATATATATATATATATATATATATGTATGTATGTAAGTATGTATGTATATGTACGTATGTATATATATACACACACATGCATACATATGTATATATATACATACACATATACATACATATATGTGTGTGTGTGTATATATATATATATATATATGTTAAAATATGATATTGCATATTTAAATATGTTACAATGATGCAGCCAAACACATGAAAATATTTTATTTTCCTGCATAATATTTTCCCTTACACAATATTTTCCATTGCACATTATTTTCCTGCAAACAAACCGGGCCTTACGATCTAATCTTTAGCTTATTAAGATCTAATAACTTGAAATCAAGAAGAGCAAATTGGTAGGTAGCCGTTTAGGCACGGCCTAACCAATAGTGAAATTTTAATTAAATTAATTGTTTTAATGTATTGATAAATATTAAAAAAAAAAATTAAAAAAAAATAGAAGTCCGCCTACACCTCTCCTAGACCCGATAAATACCTGCCTAGCCCAAAAGCTAACTGCCTGCCAAGCTCCTAGCAAAAGCATATTGATCTTTCCACGTTATCAATGTTCAATATTTAGAGAATCTCAGATATAAACATAGTTGCATATGAACCGTGTCCCAATTACCAAATCCTTTGTTTTCTTTTCCATCCATGCTATGATTTATATCACCAATTGTGCTTTAATCAAATTTATAAACAAATATAATGCATAAGTTACCTTTTGATAAACACGAAATATTTTTATTAATTAGTTGATCATATTTGCACATCCTACGCCAATTGGCAATATGACATGAATTTTTTCTATCAACTTTATTCTCTCTAAAATATAATTTATAGACAAGGTTTAGTTAGAAATTTAGGTGAGCTAAAACTTTTGAATTGGTTATGCCGGGTTATACTCCGGAAAATTTCACTCGTGTAGAGTTAATGGAGCTTGAGGGTCAACTTGATTTTTTTGTTGATGATGTGCAATTATGTAAAGTTTTTTCCATTCTTCATGATATTTGAGTTCTTGCATAGATGGTGGAGAAAAATTATCACAACATGTATCAATTGGTGCACCGACTTCTTGAGTTAGTATTTGTCTAACCCGTTGGAATTGCTTCGGTTGAGAGATGTTTTTTTGTTATGAATATTGTGAAAACTGATTTGCGAAACCAGTTGAGAGATGACGTGCTTTTATCTTTCTTGTGTTACATTGAAAAAGAGATTTTTAAAACCACTGACAATAAAACTATTATGGAATGTTTTCAAAAGTTGGCATCTCAAAAAGAACATTTTATCACCTATTGCTAGTTCTGTTTCAGGTGACATAAATGAAAAAAATGATTGTTGAATTATTTTCTTAATAGTTTTCGACGTTCAGTAAAAAATTTTGTAGACAATATTTAACAGAGTTTAAATGCGTGTATATTTATTTAATGTTTGATATATTGTCAATATTTATATTTATTCCTCCAATTCGAACCAAATTTTATATAAATTTATATCCCTGATTGAATTCCTAACTCCAGTATAACAACCTTAGTTTTCCGTTGCTCACTCTAACAGGAGAGTAGACAAAAACAGAGGACAACAATCACACAAACCAACCTTATATGACAAAAGAAATTAATAAGAGAGGGGGCCAAACTCTTGAATTAGTCGTTTAACGTTTTCAAGTATCGTCTGCCAGCGTTTAAAATAAGGTGCTGCGTTTCCTAATATATATTATTTTGATGTGTTTATTTTCTTTGGTCAAGTCAAGATTTTCATGCTCTAAGTTTAAGAAAAAAGAGATTCATTAAAATGGTAATAAAATAGCTAAATTTCATTGATTTGGGGCGATATATAATTGTTTTCCGAGTTGCTATAATGTCATAATATTTTATATAATATTAAAGTATGTTATTTTATTAAAAGAATTAAAAATATGAAAGTTTTTAGATTAATTTTTCAATCTTGAACAGTGACTTAGTCCCAAATGAAAATAATGTTCATTTTTAAACTTTTAAGTTTTTTGTTATACTCTTTGCCTATATTCATTACATTTTTTTCGTAGAACTCACTTTGATGACGATTTATCGACTTTTTTAAACTTAGAATATGTATGTATAGAAAGAAAGTAAATGAATTTATTTTATGCTAAAAATTTACGATTGAAATATTGGTGATTTTTTTTTTGGGACATGAAATTTTCTACAAATGGATTGCCGCGAGGTGTATAGATAGAAGAAACAAAGGCCGAACTATACAGAATTTACATGATGTAGGCTTCGTGGAATTAAATGGAATAAAATTGGAATGTCTTTCTTATGATATCTATGAAGGTAATCGTTATCGAAAACATAACTATATCGGTGAAATAACCGGTTAAAATATTCTCGAATTTGGAATATGAGTTTGTCAACAATCATTGATTGGCTTTCAAAACAATTTATTTATCAAAATAAACTTACTTGGATAGTCTTTATCATTTATCAAAGACAATAGACGCAGACGCTTGTAGACTCAATCTCACGTGCACGAACTCCTTTCAAACTAATGCTAGTCATATGAACGAAAAACTATGAACAAAAACTCCAAGTACCCTTAATCCCCATTTAAATTTAATGTGTGTCACTCCTATTTTGGAGGCAACCAACGTGATGCCATAAAACTGTGGTGGTACACGATTTTACCATATAGGATTAAGGCTAAATTTCAAAACCATGTCATATGGTTTGATCATTTTGTAAATAGGTAAAAGGGTGTATTTGATTTAGAAATTTAACAAAAAAATGTTAAAAAATATTTTTTCATTAAAAATAATTATGTTATAGGAGGTATATTCCTATAATTGACCATATTATTTTTAAAGTATTTATCAAAAATTGAGTAATTTCGGAAATTGTTCATATAGTTTTTTAAAAGTTATTATCAAAATTGGTTGATTAAAATATACTTGGACTTTTCAAAGTATTCCAAAATTTATTACTAAGGCGTATTATATTTTTATTAATTAAGCTGTAAATTTCAGTTCAAAACTCTATTTTATAATGACATTCTTTCATAAAACGTTTCACGAGGATTTATGAACCATGAAAAGTTTACCCAGGATTAATTAGATTTCTTTTGTTTTCATTTTGTCTATATTTCCTATGATTAACAAAAAGTCATCGTTATTGTAGAATTTTCATCCCATTTTTCCTCTTTTAATATTTTTTTAAAAATAACTAATCTTTGAATTCATTTCCGACATTGACACTAGTCAAAGATGGCTTATAAAATGTTCACGTAGCGGTAGCACCCTCAAATGGAATATTGTTCGCACATCTCAGTTCCAAACCTTCAAGAATCTGCTTAGGTGAATATTTATTCAATAAAAAGAAAGAAAGTTTAACATTTAAGAAAATATAATGTGTAAGTTATAGGAAGCTTGTTAATGTTTTATTTGTTTATATCAGAGTTAATGTTTTATTTTTAAAACAATAAAACGTGATCAGCCAATTTTTGATATGCTGTTATTGGCTGTTTCCTTGCCTTTTCTTGCGCTAACCACAGGCCACAGATTTTGACCCTTCAAATAATTTGACGATGTGTTTATAATAATACAAAAATAATAATGGAATTGCCTTTGTGATGACACAACTTTTAACTAACTGTGTCAAATATTTGTCAATTAAAATAAAATAATCTTTAAATTCTTATGGTAAGTAAATGGTGGATTGAGCTATAGGACAAGATAATTTTTCGAGCCTCGGTTTTATCAGGGAGTTTGATACCATAATCTGTCGAATTATTATTCCAAAAGTAAACATATTTGCATATAATGCAATATTTAATGACCTACAATTTATATTATTTAATTATACACCCAAAAGTTTTTAGAAATAGATTTATGGATTTGGATCTAAATTTTAATATGAATGGATCTGAATTTCAAACTTTTGAAAATGATTTGAATATAGATAGATTTATGACTCATTTCATTTCCGTACATCCTTATTCAAGAGTTACTTTTGGAGAAAATACAATTATTAATATGTAATATTTCAATAAAAAAAACGGTAAACTTCAAAAACATGCATTGTGATTTGGCCATTTTGCAAAAAGGTCCTTGTGGAATTTTTTTTTCAAAAGTTTGCAAAAAGATGATTTTCAAGAATTTTCAATTTTTAATTACGTCAGAAAAAAGGGTAATCTTGTCCATTTTGAACTGAAATTTTACAGCTTAGTTAATAAAAATATAATACATTTTAGTAATAAATTTTAGAATTTTCCGAAAAATATAACTATTTTTTTTAATTTAAAACGTTAAAAAATCATAATAAAATGTAAAATTTTTTAAAATTACTCAAAATTTAATATATAATTCTTATATAATATGGTTAAATTATAGAATTGTTGAATTGATTGAAATACCTTATGTAACATTATTATTTTTAATGAAAATATATTTTTTATCATCTTTTGAAATCATAAGCACCCATTTGGAAAAAAAAATTTCTACAAAAACCTTTTTGCAAAATGATCAAACCAGATTCCATGTTTTTTTAAATTTACAAATGAAATTGAAGACTTTCTACCAAAATATAGTTGGGGAGGTACATTCGCATCCCCCGCCGGCGATGAACAGGAGGGCAATACTGTCAATTGCAATTATTGAAAGGGCATTTCGGGTAAAATCGCAGACGATAAATCCCCTGAAACACCGTATTATTTCGTTGTCCAGTCGCCAAGCGAGAGAGGGGGGGAGAGCTATTAAACAGAAACAAGCAAGTGGTAGTTCGTTCTCTTTGGTATCGCAAGTAAGTTCATCTTTAGTGATTTGATTCTTGATTTTCCCAATTAATTCTCTTGATTTTATAATTGCTGTTGACTTTTGTATCACAAGCGTTTTTTGTGATCCTGGGCTCAATTAGATCTCTTATATTATATTTAATCTTATCAGGGAGGAAAAGGAAACACTTATGGCTTCAGATCCAAAGGTTTACTTATTTGACGAGGTTTCCCAGCACAACAAAATCAAGGATTGCTGGCTTATCATCTCTGGCAAGGTTTGATTTTATTTTAATTTCTTTTGTTTCCTCAATTTAATTGGGAATTTATTGTTCTGTTCTGTTCTGTTTGGGTTATGAGCTCACTGATAGCTGAGAGTTGTAGCTTACCATATACTGTTTATTTGACTTCTTGCTATTATGTTTGTTATTCATTGCAGCTTGTATTGTATGTTTGTTCTCCATTTGATTGTTTTATGTTTCAGCCAATTATGTTGCATACACATTCATTGGCAAGAAAACCTTTTTGGTCCAGTGGTGTAGCCCGGTTAGTCCTTAGATCTGTGTCATATCAATGACACCTAAATTGTGTTGTACTGTTAATCTGAAAAGTTGTTGACCAAGGTTGTGAGTGGCGGTTACACCTCTTCTCCATTGAAGAAACCAATTGGATAACGGATTGAATATAATTTGTTCCAGTTAGATGACATTGATACGCATGGACGATTTAAATACTCTTTCACGGAGACCAGAAAAGGTTGTTTTCCCAAATTGATAAGATATATTATTCTTTTAATAATGATATACTCCCAAACCTCAGTAACTTTTGCTGGAGATGTTTCCGTTTAACTTGCTTTGCTATATCAAATTATGTTTTTGGAGATTGTTTGGCCCTTGCGGATTTTCTTTTATGCTAGCACGTGTGGGTTTTAGACTACATTGATCCATAATGTTGGTTCAAAAAGTTATTAACCTTTATTTGCCAATTGAGACTTGTACCATGTTGGCATGTTCAATCTCTGTATGTTTATGCTTCACAATGGAAGCAAAACACATAGAGATGGAAATGTAATGAGCGGAGAACATCATATACTTCCATTATAATCATTCATGTTTTGGCTTTTCCTCCTGGTAATGGCTATCGTGATGTGTATGTAGTAGTACAAAACTTTGACTCAAAAAAATGAATAGTGTTTATTTGAAATTTAGGTGTACGATGTTACGCCTTTCATGGATGATCACCCAGGAGGAGATGAAGTGCTGTTGTCATCAACTGGTAAAATACTTAAATACTAGTAGACATGTTCATTGTGTGGCCCCCAATGGGCCTGGCCCGAGCCTGCTCCCGTGGGCTGGGCTTGGACATTAATATTTTTACTAAGCCGGCCCGAGCCCACTAAAGCTTGAATTTTTAGGGGCCGGGCTTGGTCTTTATGTAAATACCCATGCCTGGCTCGACAAATAATAATTTTGCTTATTATATATATATATACATATTAAATTTAATAATTATTTAAAAATTTTATAATTGTCCTATTAAATTTTTATACTTTACTATAATAAAAATAAACTATACTAATTATTAAAGACTTTATGTAAATAATGCAATTGTATGAAAAATTCTGACATATATTTGTCTATTTTGTATTTTTTTTTTCACTTATTCTAATAGAAACTTAAAATAAAAACTCATGGGTTGTGGTCAAGCTTGGGAATGATCTCGTAAGCACTGCCTGGACCTGAAGTTCTAAACTATGGGCTAGGTCCGGGCTCGGGTTGATATGTTTAGTCAAAATTCGAATGAAGCCGGCCTAGCCTGGCCGACAAACAGGTCTAAACACTTGTAGTATCATGGGCAATAGAACTATGGAGGTGAATTAATACGGTTGTGTGCAGGGACGGATGCAACAAATGACTTTGAAGATGTGGGACACAGTGATGCGGCGAGAGATATGATGGACAAATACTACATTGGTGAAATAGATGCATCAACAGTTCCAGCAAAACGAACTCACATCCCAAAGAAAACCAGGAATCAGG
>CAOJBI011711844.1:0-12164 GCA_948277035.1 Euphorbia corollata
AGAAGAATAATATACCAGTTTTTCAATAAGAGCGTACTGAGAAGAATTGTAAACTTAAAAAGGTTATACAATGTAAATAGTTTATTTAGAAGGTAAATTTGTAAATAACTTTCAAAAACCATACATTTTTTACAATTTCCCTAATTGTTATGCTTTATTAATATTTAAGATAAAATCCCGATCTTCCTTCTGTATGCGAATTTAAATTTCATTATTGATTTAATGTTCTTTCCTGGAAAGTTAGATTGCTCTTTTGATGTTCTATTTGGAGAATCCCTAACTCTTTCTTTTCTTTTTAATTGATATGCAGTTTGCTTTTTCGCTCTAGTATGTTGATTGTGTTCTTCTTTTATCCTCGTTGCTTTTGACAGAGACTTCGGGAGCAACAAGGAAGCATAATGTCATCTCCTTCCATTACACCACCGCATTTTGCCCTAAATCACAGCTAGCAGCAGCATAATCAACCAGAGCAGGAAAAATTGTTGTCTAATTTGAATTATTAGCAGCTCAATACCTAAAGCTAACGGAAAATAAATTTATTTTAATACTTCGGTACCAGAAGCTTATCAAGTAACTCTAAAGATATATTATTTCTTCGATTCCTGAAGCTTAAAAATATAACTATACATAACAACAAATTTATCTGTTGGGCTTTCGGCAAGGGTTTATTGAATTTGTTTTTTTTTTGCTTAATACATGAGGAGGTACCTCAAGTTGTCCCAAAAAATCTTCTGTCTCCCTGAACTTTCGAAGTGACCCCGTAGCTATCTCAACTTTGAAAAAGTGCACCACTTGGCTCCCTGAAAGTCACATGTCAACTTCTGATTGGGGTGAGAAAATTTAGAAAAATGATATATTTGAAAAGTCAAATCAACCAGAAATTGACACGTGGCATTCTAGTAGTAAAGTGGTGCGCTTTTTGAAAGTTGGGGTAGCTACGTGGTCACTTTGAAAGTTCAAGAAGGTAGCAGGTTTTTGGGGACAACTTGAGGCACCTCTCGATGCATTAAGCCTTTTTTTATGTGTTCGTGGGATTTCTTGACTTAGAAATTTTCCAAAGTAATATAAAATTTATATAGTATACCATGTATAATTACTATCATTGTCATTATACATGGTAGCTCCTTTACGAGGTTAATGGCCTTCATATATATGGTTTTTCGCGGAAAAATTAGATATTATCTTCAAACATTAAGTGTAACAAAAATTTATTATACCTGGTATGATAGTTTTTGTACATGGTATAAGAATTAATGTACATGGTATAACGACTATTATACTAGGTGTAATGTCTTCATAACATGATTTTTTCTGTGAAAATTGAGTATGATGTAATAGTTGTTATACATGTGTAAGGTTGTCAATTTTGTTTTATTCAAAAAAAATTGAATTTTATGTTCGATATAACAACTTTTATGCCAGATATAATGATTTCAGGTTTTTTTATTATGAAAAATTCAAATAAGATTTCTTTTTAGAGATAAAAATATAACAATAAAATATTTCAAAGGATCAAATCGAAAAAAACAAAGGTATGTGAGATATGGTCGTTTAAAATTAAAAAAATCAAATTAGATAAGAAAGAAATGGTGATTACAAATAGTAGATAAAAGAGAAACTAGAAACTTAAAAAAAAAATAAAAATGTTATGCTATCATGGAAATGCCAAATACGGGATTTGCTTGTATTTTCCTACTAAATATAATGAAAGGAGAAACTATAAAAAAAGCCGGGTGTTTAATTCCCTTCTCTCACATGTAAGACATGAGTCCCGAAATGTTATTAAATGCTATTACTTTTTATTATTTTAATTCATTAGGACTCATGTCTTACATGCGTAAGAAGGTATTAAACACCCCACTCTTTGTATAAGTTCCCTAATGAAACACTTATAACCGATATCAATGTCACATAGTAAAAAGAAAAAAAAAGAAATTGTCAATTTGGTTCACACTTTACAAACTATTTACAAAAATGTCATGACAAACATAAATGTCATGTTTAAGTTTCATTATTTACATTTATACTTTACATTCTAAAATATTTCAAACTTTTTTTTTAGTTTACATGCCTAATTTTCCATCAATCTCTCGAACCGTTCATTTTTTTAACATATTGCTTTAGACTTTTTTATTCATCTTATTTTAATCTTTGAAACGACATCTATTGTGATGTTTCACATTTATAGAAGTCTGTTAGATGTTTATTAGAAGACTTAAACATAGAATTTAAATAGTTATGATTTTGTTTGATCTTTATTAGATTTCTATTAGAAGTCATTTATCTAACGAAATATATGTATATTCTAATGTTTAAAACTTATATATAATAGATATTTAATTGAAATTTATCAAATGTTTTAAATATATATATGAGCATTTTATGGGTTATAACAGATATCTAATAGAATTCTATAAATGCGAATATCATAATGGGTGTCGTTTCGAAGTTAAAAATGAGACGAACAAAAAATTCTAAAGTAGTAAGTAAGGAAAATAACGATTCGAGAGATAAATGGAAAATAAGTAAAAAAAAAACAAAAATGGTTATTATATGTGGTGGAAGAAGTAAATGTAAATATGAAACTTAAAATAGTATTTGTGCTATTAAATATTTGTTTGACCTAAATTAAGTAATCGTTTATAACACTTTTGTGTAAAATGCGCAAAAGTTATGGGCTTAATCTAACAACCACAATATTTCACGGTAAGGCTTTTACTGGGCTCTCTTGCTTAGGCCCAATATTACAGATTGTAGGGAAAGTTTGGGCCAAAAGGCTAAGTTACGAAGTTTGGATAATGGTTGGCCTAGCCTAATCACTAGGCACCCTATATGCAATCTTGTTCTTGAGATTTTTAATGATTAGCTTGACATCGCGTCTGAGGGGCGTTTGTCAACTCACCGTTGCCTTTTAATTTTAGGAAATCAAATGTTTTGATACTTTTCGTGATTTCAGCATTATCAATAACAATAACAACCATAGACAATAATAACAATTACACCAAAATGACTATATGGAAGGTAATCAACATTTTCAATTTTACTCAAAATAATTACACTGTAGTCAAAGCATCCTTAATCCTACCAAGTCAAATACATGTCCAAGTCTCTTCGCTTACTTTCCTCTACTCTGTATTTTTATATAATCCATTTGCTATCGTCAACGCGAATGGTGTCATGGTTATTTTTTTTTATTTCTCATGTAATTATCAACATTGAACTTTGCTTTTAAAAATCTTGTACGCTTGTGATAATAAACAACATTAAGGAATTTATTTATTTCAATTCAGTGTCACTTGTATAAGATGCTAAAATTCCAACTTCCAAGAAGTTACCAAAGAGTCACAAGTCTTTCAAGAAAATGTCAATATTCCTTATATGTGAATAATTTTAGATATTTCTGATTCCCAATTTTAGTTTCCAAATTAGTATATTTTGATTTACATTGTTTTCATATTTATTATTAACTCAGTCAAAAAATTAAGTTACAACGAATTATATATACTAATTAATTAGGCAACATCTTTATAATTTTTCTTCAATATTAGTATTTGTTCCTGAAAAAAAAATATATCATGAAAAAACTATAAAAATATTATTAATGTGCTCTCGCGGTCACATCCTAAGACAGAGTATATAAATAAGAGAAACTTATAAAAGAATAAAAACATTACACTTAATATTCAAGACCTAGTATTTCATAAATTTATCCCATTTTTATATTGTGGTCTTATTTATTCAAAAGATTTTTACATTTTTTAATTCCATCATCGACTGGATGAATTATGTTAAACTTAGTCAATAATAAAAAAGAATATATAATAATTACTTTAAAGTAACAATCCTACTGGGCAGGATAAATTTTATTTTAACCCCTTTTATTAAAATATATTCAATATCAATTAGAATTAATTAATTAATTAAAGACCAGGGGTGAATGGCACAGTGGTATTGGGCAGCCAAGAGCTACCGGTGAGAAAGTTTTCGACGGTAAACTGAGAAGCTTCCGTCGAACTATTAATAACACGGTAACCTTTCCAATTAACTCTGTTCACCGTCGAAGATCCCGGCCCCGTATTCATATACTCTCCATAATACAAAGTATTAAGAGCGAAATTCCCGCTCCATTCCATCCAACCCGCCGGATTAATCAGAGAATCGAGAAACGTTTTCATGAAAACGGTTCTGGAATATTCCTTCCACGGCCGGCCGAGATAAGTACTAACGGAGCTTTCAATCGGTTTCAATTCCGATGAGGCTGTGACTCTGCAGTTGTGAATGATGATTCCGGTATTCTGATTAGGATCAGTTCGGCCTTGTGCGGTGATAGTGTTGGTCTTGTTCGGAGGATCTCGGGGGTAAATGTTGCAGTTTTGTAGAACGGCGGCAGCGTTTCCGAATATGAAATCGACGGTTCCGTAAATGTCGCATTCTCTGTAGAATTGCCGTTGAGAATGAACGTAGAGAGTGTCTTGGTAGCCTTCGAAGCTGCATTTGTAGAATACTGATAGATCGGCGCCGGAACGGAGAGCCACGGCCTGGTGATTGTTTGCCCCGGCGGTGTTTCTGAATGTAATGTCTCGAGCGATGAATCCTTCTCCAACCACCGCTGAATTTCAAAGTTGCAAATAGAATATATTGAGAAATTTAAATATTTAATTGTAATTTTTTGATAAGAATTTAATTGCAATTTATTTAATGTTTTAGAATGATTTATTTTTTGCAATCACAAAGCTCAACTTGGGATTAGTTAAATGCAATTCTAAAATTTGACCAAACTTTTTCTAAATCGATAATCCCAAATTATTAATTTCTACAATTGATTTTAGGTGGCATATATAAGGTTAAGAAAAATTAACAAAATTCATGAAAATATTTATTGCACCCCTCCATCAAAACATATTGAGTCAAAACAAATTTATAAAATTAATAAGAGAAGATTTAGGATAATAGCTCTAAGGTATACATGTACAGACAACATAAATAATCACTTGATTATTAGATACTAGATCTAAGAGTATATCCGATTTTCACCATCAATTCTCTTACATCATAAATTATTTTTACTATTGCATATGTCTACGAGTATAGATCAAACCATACAAACCTCATATAAAATCATCTCATTATAGCTTAATTTGTTTTATCACTCCGAGTTTGGGTTTTGAAAGAATTCCAAACTGATCAATGCTATCCCGCTAAATTAAGAGATCATATTATGTACATGGTTGATTTCAGAAAAAAATCTATTGTTCCCATATTGGTGTTCCTTTTCATGTCCCCCATTCAATTATCGTCACATGTTAATTTTTAATATTATTTTATTCATTTGAGTTTAGCTCTCCTATTTTATAATTTATATTTCCTACAATCATGTTACATGTTAAATGATAAATGTAAAGACATTAAAAAGGACACCAACCTGTAAAGAGGAGAATTTTTTTCTGTTTATTCTTGCATTCGTTTCTTAAATATACATAATTCTAAAATTAACAGAATTATGCAATTTGAAATTTACTTATTATTCAAACCTGACCAACGTAGACCGTGCGGGTACCAAGTCTAGTTAATAGATTTACTTGTAAATATGTAATTATATATATAGTGGCTGCGAATATTAATAAACAATAACGGTGAATTTTGAAGAATTGATTAATATTACGTAGCAAACGTACCAACTGTAGCTGAATTGAAAGTAGTGGAACCTCCTCCTACACTTCTGCTTCCTGTAACGATAGTTTTCCCAATTCCGTCACCAACAAACATAATATTTTTCAAACTTTTTCCAACCAGGACGTTTTCGTCATACGTCCCCGTTTTGATATAAATCACATATCTCCCGGATCGGTTTGCTTTCGATGCAGCCGAAACTGCTTCGCTAATCGTTTCGTAGTTCCCCGAACCGTCTTGAGCCACGACAATATTAGCTAAACTTGATGGTGTAGTCGTTTGCAAAAGTTTTCGGGCACCAGGCTTAACCCAAGTAGGGAACCTATCGTTGTTATAACTAGGTTGGGAAAATGGAACCTTGTTAACGGCTAAAGTGTTACTAATAAGTTTGGACACATTATTTGACATCAAAGGTAAAACATAATCCGTCACACCAAGTTCTTCAAACCCTACTTTGCATGTTTCTAAATAGGTCAAGGCGGTGCTTAACCATGTTTGTGCATCGTATTTGGTACATTTGGTTGTTGTGGTCTGGTTGAGGAACTGAACTGTGTATTCATATAGCTCGAGACAATCAGACCAAGCAGCTTTCTCACGCTCATTTCTACATTTTTCACCTAATGAATAGGCGTTCAACTGGGCATGGAGAGCTCGTTTTAAAGCCAACTGGGTGGAAATTTTGAGAAAATTGGACTCTTTAGAAATAGGAATATTTGTCGGGTCACTAGTTAGGAAATATTCACACGGTTTCGGGTATGGTGTAGTGTTACACCATGTTGTCACTTCTTTGTAATTGTATGCAAATATTGTTGGAGCGGAAAGAAGAAATAGAAGAGCTAATGAGAGAATTGGAAGCTCCATCTTAATTGATTTTCTTTTGTGAGTTCTGATTTTGTGAATTTTGATGGTTTATATAGAGGGTAAGATCGTGCATGTGTTGATGTTGTTTGGTGACTGGATAGCAATATTTGAACAACATGATTTTTTCTATCTAATTTATTTAGTGTTTGTGTTTTAATTAATTAATTATTTGATTTATTCTAACAACAATTAATTAATCAATTTATTTATTTTGTTAACAGTTGTTTTCATTGATATTTAGCAACTAGTTATTTATATATTATTTAGATAATAAAAGGAAATTGGAATAATAATTAAAATTATAAATTCATGAGGTAGATATGTGATATATGATATATGAGCATTTTATTTTCATTTTCATTTGACTATTTTTAGGCATGACATGAAACGCGTTATTGACATTTTCATCTCTATTTATATACATAATTATGTAAAAATTTAATAAAATAAAAATGACATCCTAGTTGATCCTACTGTATAATTTGAAATTAACCATAACATTCAAAATAAATAAGAAATTAGTTTGAAATTTAATGAATATTATGTTTTAATTCATTTGATAAATATATATCCATTCACTAGAGAGTTAATTAATCAGGTCATCAATAATATATGAATTAATCGAGAATTCTGACATGAATTCGGAGTCATAATTATACAGGATTTCAAACATTTTTCGTTAATTAAAAAAATCCTGATTCACTAAAAAAAATAATCAATAAAGTTTGATAAATGGAAAAACTTGGAATTAAATTCAATGGATTTGTTGATGGCACTTTAAAATTGGCATATTTATTTTTCAAAGTTTTTTTTTGTCAAATTTTTAATTATTTTTTCAGATTAAAAAATAAGAGACGTGGTGATCTATTAGTACGTTTGCAAATTCCAAACCTTTCAAGGTTTTTATAGGGGAACAACTATATATCTGTTTAGTTTGTTAGTGATTTAAATTACTTATATACAATTAATTAATTAATAGACAACCCAATACGAAAACCTTATATGAAACAATACATTTGATCCCTCTGGACCCCTTTAGGCAAAATTATTGTCTAAGCCTTAAATAAAATATATCTTAGTTACGAAACCGATATTATAATAAACCATATCAATTATTTTTCAGTATCGTAAAATGAAACTAAAATAATTGAAGATTAAAAAACAATTAAAGTTTTAATGCTTGTTATAATATTATTGTTCATTACAAAATAAATTAGGGCATTATCTTGAAAACTTTGATTTTGTCCATATTAAAATAAAAAACTAGAAAAGACGGAATAAAATTTTATGTTCCCATTTTCTATCACCAACCATGTCCTTCACTTAATGTTTGACATTTATGCATGAATTATACGCGTGATAATGAAAGATGAACACTTGTCAAAGATTTTATGAGGGGACAGAGTTGAAGATAAAGCAGTGGGCCGGGGATAGAAGATATTATTCCCTTTCCGACTATGCACTCTGAGCGGTCGACTACTTGCTAGCATCTCAGGGCTGGCACTAAACTATGTAGTTAGAAACAATTGTATAATTTATTGTACAGGAAGAAATCCTTTAGAAAGATATTTGTTTTTGACCTCGCATCTTGTGAGAATTGCTTAATAATTTTCGAGTCACAAGTAAAAAAACTCAAAATAGTCTGGATGAAAGCAAAATATTTATGAAAAAAGAATTAATTACAGTTATATATATTAATGTAAATTAATAGAAAACCTTTAAATTTGAAAATAATTAAATTCCATACATGTATAGACGTGGTGTTGTTAACAACCAGCAAAACATAATCTTCATGAGATATGAATAGGCATACCAGAATGAAGAACTAGAGATTATCCTTTTATAATTTAACAAATAAGCTGCACCCTACACATTTACTCTTGGATAGGGTTGTCCTTGTCCCCACTACCAAACTAAGCTAATTCATTGTCAATATTAAGATCCTTTTATTATACCTAAAAAAAATTCCATAATTTTGAAATGAAAACCACGTACTTATTTATTAAATTAAAACGTAGAAGCAATTCAACATGCCTACATTATACATAACTACCTACTCTTTTTATTATAATTGGCTTTCTTCTTGACTATATCTTATATATCTGCATCAATTCACATAATTGCAATTTTTGTTTGATTTGTTTGTCGTATATTGGAAATTAGAAACATTACTATGTTACAGATTTATTCCAGCACAATATTTTATGTAGTTAATCAATTATATATCACGTTAAGATATGTAGTTGATGTTCAATTAACCCAAGAGTTTAACTTGTTTAATAAAACTATTGTTTCGAAAATTAAAATTTTTGGCAGAGTTTACAGGTGTTAGTATGATCCACAAAAACAAAGCAATAAAATTTTATTCCATCTGATATAGATTATTGATGAAAAAAATATTATGTTAAAGTAAATATCAAAGTTTAATGCATATTATATCTAAAATAAATATAGAATTATTAATTATAGAATAAAATTATGTTGAATGGGTAGTTCATGGCAATGACCTTAGCTTAGTGGTTGAGATTGAAAATGTAATCATGCATGGAGATCATATATTCGAGTCCACATTCTGATGGTGGGAGGATTTTTTCTGTTATTATTGTAAATCCAGGGTCAAATAAAAAAATGTCAGAGCATTAGCTATGCATAATGCATGCGTTGATTAAATTGAATTAAAAGCTTAGTTTTGACAATGTCAATTATTGTTCAAATGCATTGCATGTTAACGAAGAAAAAAAAGTTAAGAGTTTCTTTTTTAAGAAGTTTTTCTTTTATGTAAAAAACCATTTTAATGTGCAAAAATAAAATATAAAATACTATTAACGGTGCTTAATCCACGTATTATCTAACAAATATCAGCTGAATAGGATCTATCGACAAAATTCAACATGTCCAATTATAATTTAATACAAGTATAGGCTCTCCCTAGGCCCCTCTTGTAATTAAGTTTTAGTTTTTGAATGAGATCGTTTAGAAAATGTATGATATATAATACTTTTTGTTATATGGTCCTTTAAAGCAACTTTTTTTATGAGTAAAAAAAAGCGACTTTTTGAACATTATTTGTACGTGTAGTACATTACTGAATAATGTGAGTAAATTAAATTAAAATTACGCATCTTGTAATGACTAAATTAACATCGGGTACCAATTCTAAATTTCTAGCATCACTTATAATTAGGTTGCTCTATATATATATATTAAATCGAATCTAAAGTAGGACGAAGATTATATATACGGTATTAACATTTCTTTCGTTTCTATAAGTTTTGATTCACGTTATATTTGAAATTTACCATTATCTGTTTTCTGTGCCCCATAGACTTGGATTTGATTTGACTTTTAAAATTTGGAGTTAAAATATGTAGTTATACACTGAATGCACTTAGGTTATGTTCTTTGAGCTTTTTTCTGAATGAATGCTGAGGACGAGGATTGATAAGGGACGAGAATTGTTCTCTTGAACTACTAATCAATTCAATTCATTTCATTTCAATTCAGTTCAGTTACGTATGATGATAAGTTCACATTGAAATAACTTTGGTTTAACTCAATTCAATTCGTTCAGTTCAGTTTAGTCAAATCCATTTCATTTCAACTTTTAGAAGTTGAAAAAACATACCCTTACACTTGGGCCTTGTTCTCTTATACTACAATTCAATTAACTTCATTTCATTTCATTTCATTTGAGTTAAGTTTAGTTTAGCTATCTATAGTTATAAATTTATACTGAAATAAGTTCAGTTCAGTTAAATTCAACTAAGTTAAGTTCAATTTTCAGAAGTTAAAGATAATAGGATTTCAGTTCGAAGGTTATTTTTCTTTTGGCAATCTATCGTGTGTTAATTAGATTCAATTCAGAATACGACAAATGTGGAAAGTTCTAGTGGCTTGAGTGCCTGAAAATGTCAGATGTTGTAAAGACATATGGCTAGCTACCAGTTATATAAACTGAAACTAATCTGCAGTATTGTTTAATTAATAGATGACTTAATGTGATTAATTGAAAAACGGAGAGTGAAATCGGAAATACATAAGCCCTTTGATTTGTTTTTTCTTTGTTAAGAAATATCATCAGTTCAATTATTATGCTTGCTTTTCACATTGGTTGGAAAAGGAAAGATAATAGTTAAGGCAACAAATTCGATTCAAATGCGTAACATCAACTAATTAATTGTAAACAGATATTAAATACATTTATGTATAAGTTATATAGTTTCAGATGTTAAATATATTTATATATAAGTAAAATTAGGGAATTCGTTAAAGTGGAGGGTCTGTATTTCTTATTAATACATGCGTAACGAAATATACTTATTAGATTCCTACGAGATAATGAACATCTTTTTTATATGGTTCATACCTGATAGGATTCTAATATTTATGTGAATTTTGTAAAAATCTTTCATAATATGTATACACATGTTGTCTAATGAAATTTTATCTTGCATATGTTATGAAATATAAAACATTTACATTATAGGTATCTGATATAATGCTAGTATAATTACAAAATATAGTAGAAATCTGGTACAATGTTTGACATTTCAAAGATAAAAATAAAACGAATAAAAAGTTCTAAAATGACATGTCAAAAAATAAACGGTTTGAGAAATTATGAAACATAAGATTTCTATCGGGTTGTTACCAAATATCGAACAATTGGAATTTTTTTTTGGAAAAGTATATCACAATGGATGACGTTTCAAAGATAAAAATGAAACGAACAAAATAACTCTAAAATGACATGTTAAAAAGATAAATTGTTTGAGAAATATTTACTCAACCATTTTTTTAAAAAGAAACATGATGTACACGGTGACATCATTCATTTATACACACGATGACATTATTCATTTGAGAGTTTAATTAGATGAAATGTTAGAAATGGAAGAAGGGAAACTATTATTTTGTAAATATTAATTTATTAAATGATAACGGATTAAAAATTGAAATACCAAATCATTCCAATTCTGTAACTTTGCCATATACAAAATTTATCCAGTGAAACGAAAATGTTTGGTTTTCTTGAAATACCCAAATGAAAGGGATTTTCAACCTCTGATATTCCATTATAGTTATTTTACAAAGATTCTAATATTGCATAATATCCTATAAATATATTAGGCACAATGCATCTGGACACCCCTGAGGTTGGTCAAAAAAACCGTTTGCCTCCCTGAATTTAAGAAAGGACCCTAGACCCCCCTGAACTTGCAAAATTGCGCCGGTTAACCCCCTTAACTTGTAAAAATATACCAATTTGCCCTCTGATTGCCACGTGTCAACTTCTTGTGGAGAGAGAAAAATGAAAATTTTGAAAAGTCAAACCAATCAGAATGTGACACGTGGCATCTAGGTTGGTATATTGATACTATTTTACAAGTTGAGGGGGTTAACCGGTGCATTTTTGCAAGTTCAGGGGGGTCTGGGGTCATTTCTTAAGTTTAGGGGGACAAACGATTTTTTTGGCAAATCTCAGGGAGGTCCAGATGCATTTTGCCAATATATTATGAAGCTTTGTGTTTATTAGGTAGAAGATGCTCATTACATGGCAACATTATCCATACCATAAGTTGACTAATTAATATTTGATTATGCAGAATTCTTTTTTTTAGATCCATAATCCA
>CAOJBI011713416.1:0-12164 GCA_948277035.1 Euphorbia corollata
TACCTTCTTTTGTTTACTATGTTAGGTACGATTCTTATTGAGATCTGGAAAAGAATATGAGCAGTCATCACATGATTCTGATGGACTTTCTCCAAGATTCTTGGGTTATTTTCTCTTTGGTTCTAGTTTTCGGAAGACGTCACTGGATAAGGGGTATATATGTTGTTATTGGAATACCTTGCATCTCTCGGATTCTGTTAAATCTGATTTTGGTAATGACATCAATAAGATGCTTTGTTTTCTTTGCAGCAGTACCTCCTTAAAAGACCAAAGTGCTCATCTTGCTTCTGTCAAGTACATATTAGAAAGCCATGCTAGCTATTTAATGTCTGGGAAAGAACTTTCCAAGCTCGTTGCCTTCGTAAAAGGCACTCAGTTTGACTTGGTGGTAAGAGAACTTGTGTTTTTCTGTAGGGTTGTATATTCTATTATGCAGCAGTTTTAGATTTATGAATTTCTCACAGGAATATTTGCAACGAGAAAGAGATGGTTCTGCTCGCTTAGAAAACTTTGCATCTGGGCTGGAACTAATTGGACAAAAGGCAAGAACAGTGCTCCCTAGGGCTTGAAATTCTTTTCATTATAGTTTATGGATGGTGCCAGCTCAGTGCACCCCTTTTTTCTCATAATTTTTTTGAAAGAGAAGTAGAATAGCATTGTTAAATTCAAGGATTTGGTTCTTTCAGCGTCTATAAATGGGTAGTCCAGGGAGCCTATAGCACTTCTTCCCTCGTGGGTGTTGGAGGAAGGTGGTGCCTTTTATATGCATCCTAAGCTTTTCTGTTTTTGACCAAGTGGATATCAACATAGATAGGACGACCATTGGTCACCAATTTAACAACTTTGACGTTGTGCCTAGACCTGGTCTTACATTCACTAAATATAGAAAATTTCATTAGTATTTAATGAAAAATCATTGTTTTATTTAGAGACCAGTGAGAAGGTGCAAATTCATTCCGCGGTATTACTCACTTGCTCTTGGCACCTCTTATGGTAGGGGGTGTGGTCGGGTCAAGTCAATCACTACTTCACTAGTAAAGAGTTAGATGCTTGAAGCTCAACTCAAGCAATTGAACATCATTTGCTTAGCCTTGAATTTGCTTGGATACAATCTTTTAGAATATAGATATGTTTCAAATTCTTGGGTTAGCGGTTTTCCTTGATTTAGTAATCACTATTTATTTAAAACTTGATCTCCAATATGTACTTTGTTTAGTTTGTGTTCAAATTTTTATTTTAGCCTATATATTTCTAATAGAACGTTCAATCAGTACTATATGATATAGTACTTGTGATCCACTTGAGCAGACGAATATGTTCGAATTCACTTTAGTTCTTTGAGTTTTAGCTTTACTAATTTTTTTCCTAGTTGAGTTCTAGTTGCTAGTTGACAAATGCTTTGGGAAATTTGTCCTCTTGGATTCATGCATGGTGGAAAAATGCGAGAAATAATTGGTCACCATATTAGCAACTTCGACATCTAGACCTGCCCTTACATTCACTAAATATTGAAAATTTCATTAGTATTTAATGAAAAATCATTGTTTCATTTGGAGACCAGAGTGAGAAGGTGCAAATTCATTCGGCGGTATTACTCAGTTGCTCTTGGCACCTCTTATGGTAGGGTGTGTCGTCGGGTCAAGTCAATCACTAGTAAAGAGTTAGATGCTTGAAGCTCAACTCAAGCAATTGCACTTCATTTGCTTAGCCTTGAATGTGCTTGGATACAATCTTTTAGACAATTCACTGAAATTTGAAACATGCAAGAAAAGAAAGGTTCAATAATGATCTGTGTCATTCCTTATTCTTGGAAATTCACTTCAAATATGGAAAAAATGTTATTCATTTTTATGAACCATTCCCCTTGTGATGTTTTCTTCTGAAAGGATTTTTCTTTTGTGTTTCCAGCTTCAAATGGGTACATTGCAGAGTCGGCTGGATGCAGAGTTTCTGTTGGCTCATATGTGTTCTGTCAAGTTCAAGGAGTGGATTGTTGTCCTGGCCACTCTCTTGAGAAGGTCTGAGGTATGATTGACTTAACCAGAAAACCTGAGTCCGCCACATTTTTCCATCTCAAGGTCAAATTTTGCTAGCTCTATTATGGTCGTCTTATGAGAGACTCTGTTATCTAGAGTGTTTCTAATTTATTATATTTAAATATTATTTTATATTTCGTGTGTGAGTTTCTGTCCTAGTGTGTTAAAGACTGCTGTACTGAAAGCCAGATATATGCTAGGACAGATCATGATTTTTGGCAACATTTTTCCGGATGGTTGTTGGTTGGGCAAGGCACTGGAAGAGTGCACTTGCTTGCTTGTCCATGCAATTGAGAATATTCCCTCCATCTATCTATTTTCTTGTGTAGATAATGATTTTCCCAATTTGTACATGTAAATATATCGCGTCTGACTTGCACATCTACATTGGGCCAAATGTATCCAAGTGTGCAATATACAAGGGGCCATATGTGCCAAATCATTTGGTCAAGAGAACCAAACAGTCATTTTTACTAGTATCTTGTACAAAATAGGGTGCATTACTTGAAGTGTTTTGCAGGTTCTATTCGATCTTTTCCGGGATGACATGCGATTGTGGAAGGCATATTACGTGACCCTTCAGGTATGTAAAATGCAAGCGTTCTTCCATACTTGTGAGCAACAAAAGTAATTGTGCCATTGTTCTTATACAAATCCTGTTGTTTTTATATGCATGCTTTGCAGTCGCACCCTGTGTTTGTTGAATACCATGACCTACTTGAAGCCTTGGGAGAGAGGCTTGCATCTGTCTCAGATTTGGAGTATGGGTCTTTTTGACAACTCAAAGCAATGCGATTTTTTATTCCCTGCTTTGATTTCTAATGCTAATGCATGGAAAGTGCGTCTCAGAACCATCATGTTCTGGCTTATTAGCACTTGTTGCTCAACCGTGAATGAGAAAACAGTTCGGGGTAAATATATATAGAAAAGGAAATTGTGTAGGTAAGGTATTCAACTGTAGGTTGGTTCTATTCCACCTGTTCTATTATTTCCCCCCTTTCATTGATATTTTTTCTAGTGTTTAAACCTATGAACATAAATAAAGCATTCATTTGAAATCTCGTTCTGTTTTGACACAACTTTCTAACGACGCAAATCTGTTTCAGACCATATGCATTTTGTAGGTTCAGAAGCTAGCTTTGTATAATTGGTTCGCTTAATGAGATATGATGTGGTAAAATATGATAGGTATTCCTTGAGGAATACTTGTATTTCGTGAACTAAACGATATGTTAGTGCTTATCAACCTAGGATGCTATATTCTCTGTGAAGTAATATATTCATTTGTCTGCAAGCGCGAATCATTCCTTGTTGATGAGCTATAAGACTCAGATTGGCAGCTAACCAAGGGGTCTGACTTGCAAACAAGAGTTGGACGGAAGTAGGTCAACTGATTTGGGTCTTTCATTTCTATCATCAATTCTTAGGTTCATCTATTCGTTAACCTAAGCCTATGTTCTTTTTAACTCAACTTAACTGAAATTAACTAATCTGAACTGAATTAAAACTGAACTGAAAATACTGAAATTTAATGAAAGATAATTATTTATATCAATAATATTACGTAGAAATATCAATATAATAATAACAATAATCTATAATATTTTAAAATAATATTACATTACTTTAAAATATTAATATGTTAATAACAACAATTCATGTATTTTAACATAATATTATATTATAATAAAATTTATTAATAATCATTAATTATAATATTAAAATTATTTTACAAACTATGTTAATTATTATTATATTTTCACATTAACCCATGTATTTTAAATAAATATTATATTACAGTAAAATTTAATTAATAATCATTAATTATAACAATTATTATTACAAGCTATCATATTTGTATTTTTTAATGTTATTATTTATATTATTATTATTATTATATATAAATAAAAATAATATTAAAATCATTGTTGATAATTAAAAAATATAAATTGAATTTATTTATTCACTGAAAGAATATTTAAAAAAATTATTATTTTAAAGTTATTTAAATATTATTAGCTATTATTTATTATTTAGGAATATTAAGATTAATTAATAGTATTGAATACTGAAACTTTACTTAAAGGATGAGTTGATCCGTTTCTACCCGAAGCTTTGAGCTGCAGAAAAGCTTTTAGTTGGCTCAAGGAGAATAACTACGACCACATTATCATTGAGTCTGATGCTTTGAATATGGTTAATGCTCTGAATAATAATCTCTCTTTTACTTCGTCAATTGGTTTGATGTTTTCTGATTGTAGAATGCTGCTTATTCAATTTCATTTTATTCGTTTAATTTTTATTGAAAGGTCTACGAACCACATTACGCATTTGTTAGCTAAAGTGGTTGGTTTTTCGACTAGCAAAGGGGTTTAACTTTATAAACTCATCCTTTTTAGAGCTGTATTAGCCTCTATTTTATGATATTGACTTCCTCTTTCAGTAAAAAAAATCTAATATTTTTCAAGATTTTTCATTTTCGATTTAGATATCGGATAGCTTAAACATACCCCTTAGATGAAACTGAGTTTGAATTGATTTATCGACTCATTTCGTTTGAGGCCCTAAGCCTTCGATGTTTGTTTTTTCTAGGAGCCCAAATTTCGTAATAACTTAAAATACAGACTCAAGATCTTACATCCTTCTAGCACTCTAGTGTCCTGAAAAGATTTATGGACTTCAAGAATACGAATATTGATATAAAAACGAATTTACAAATGAAATCAAGTCCTAAAATTAATATTTGTTTCAAAGTCTAATGTAAAACCTTATAATATTCTTGATCAATTTGACATGGGGGGTGAGATATTCAAAGTCTCCAACAGAAAAGATATATTATTAGCTACTAACCTATTTTGGTTAGATAATGGAGGGACAGTCGCTGAACAATAACAATGATAGATAATCATGCAATTTTAATTAGATGGCTCGTTAATTCGGTGTCGCATCATAGTTTTTGTTACACATACAATATATACAACAACAACGATAATCAATATAATAATAACAATTATTGTTATTATTATTATTATTATTATTATTATTATTATTATTATTATTATTATTATTTTATATGGAGATGATTGCAGAGAAATACTGATGGTTGCATGATTTTCCACTTTATAATGAGAAATTGGATGTTCAATTACTGTAGCATCCATAGCTTTACGTGAAGATTCTTAATTATATATTGCATCATTTTTTTCTTTATTTTATTAAATTGAATACATTATTTTCGTTGCTTTATATTTAGACCGAATCCAACAGGATAATTTACTATCTTTATCATTCATGATCCAACTTAACCATTCATTTTCTATCCACAACAACCCAATAAAACACCAATCACTCAAAACATACAAGATAATTTAAGAAGAAACTTCCAATCCTAAAAATTTATAATTATTGCAACTCCAAGGACTATATACACACATGAAAACGAAGGAAGATAATATGAATAAAATTTTATTCTTGATTCTACAAGCCTAGTATAAAAACATTGCAAATCTATGAACAAAAAGGAGTAATTACACTTTTTTCCATGTGGTTGTGTCACAGAATGTAGGAAAAAATAAAATATTGGGAAACTGAATATCAGAAAAGATCACAGAATACAAGCCAGCCAAGCCAGGAATTGGGATTGGCTATGATCAGGTTCACATTTGGTTGTATTCTGATACTGGATCACGTGCTATTCAGCTTCCAAACACCCACCACTCACTCACAATATCCCAGATATTCCCCCCTTCACCAACTTTACCCCCCAAAAAAATGTGTTGAAACTTTACAGCGACAAAATCCTCATTTCCCTTCGTATATTACTTCTATTATTGTGATTATAAATATAGTATTTCTGAAAAGGGAATCAAAGTTGGTGAGTATTATCATCTTGGGGGGACGTAAGAGGGAAACAAGTGTCCTCGCCTCCAGTATTCCACAAGAAATGGGCATAATTAGCTGCATAGTAAGAATTTGATGGATCTGCATTAATGGCTTCCAAGAAGGTTTCTTCTGCTGCCCATAAGTCTTTTCTTGCTCTCCACAGAAAGCTTGCATATTTGCTGTATGCTTCTGCATCTGCCCCTTCCACTCCTGTTGCTTTCTTGAAGTATTCTTCCGCTCTGTTCATTGCATTTTTCATTAGTATTTTCGTATAAACAATTCAAATGTGACTAATCAAATAAATTCTTAAATGACAGTCTGTAAATATAATGGTCAACCACTCTTTTATGCAAGTTGCACATATTGTGCGATAGAGAGAGCCACGTGCAATTCACGCGAGTATAGTGCTGATCAAGTGATATTTTTCTATCTCTATTGAAATTTCAAACTAGACCACTTATTTATCTATCATGGACTCAACAACACCAAATCTCAAATCTAAGCATAAGGACAAGTCAAATATTAAAATAAAATAAAATAATAATAATAATAATAATAATAAGCGAGAATCTTTCCAAGTATGAGAATAAACTAATAAGATATTCCGAGTTCTTGAAAACACAACTCGCACTTCCATTCAGAATTTGTAAAATTTATAGTACCATTTTAGTACTTAATTAGATACTAAAATGCAAAGGAACAGTCAATAAAAAGAAAAATCAGTGTAGATTTTTATACCTGTCGTAATCATGGGCAACAAGGTACAGGAACTGTGCATAATTGGTGAGGAGTAGAGAATTATTGGGTTCTCGAAATAATCCAGTTTGGTATAACAACTCAGTCCTAAAGTAATCTGCATAATCATCTGGCTCTATATCTGCTTTGATCGGTGCAACCAATCTCTGCATTGTTTCATGATCCAAAGATAGCATTTTCGAAGCTTCGTCTACAATTGAATTCCATAGCCTCAGCTCTTCTTCATCTTCAATGGTTGCTAGACCTGATACCGTCTCTGCCTCTGCCGTTGTCCCTAGCGATGATAACTGTGAAGCCCCGTTAGGGACAATTTTTCTTAACTGATTGGACCCATTAAACCGTGCGTCACCACCGTCAGTTCCACTTGAAATAGGCTTAACCTTACCTCCGCCCCCATTGTTACCTCCAATTGAAGCTGTTCTACCACTTGATGAATTTACTGTAAAAGTCTTCACTGAGGAAGAATCAAACTTACGATCCTTTTGATCCTGAATTTCAAGTACAGATTCTATGGTGTCTGTATAAGATGTAGGAGATGCTGAGGCAGCGATTGCATATTGACTGCCCATAGAAGTTACTGTAAAATTCGCAAGAAGAATCATAACGTACACCATTAAAGTAGGTGTATGAGAAAATACTTGCTGAAATAACCAAACGAAAGAAGCGTGCATTTCTTTCTGCACTCGACCAATAACTCCTTGTAAATCTTCAGTGAACAGAAGCTCTCTCATTTGTAAGCTATAGCTGTGTAGCTCTCGGATTATAAAAACCATGGAAGAGAAGGCCTTTTTCACCGAACAATATGCGGCTTCCCCTGCTTCTTTAAAACCGTCTTGCCATTGCAACTTTCTCTTGATAATTCGAAGGGAAAAGGGGATATCAATGCTATTGGCTTTCCGTTCAATACTCGCCGGAATCATATCATCTTGCACAGACCAATCTGGTGGCTCTAGCTGGATTTCTGGCCAGTGGGGCTCTTCAGAATCCACAAGGAATGGACCCTGATTCTCCAAACCTGAATATTCTTTAGTCAAGCCGTTGTGATTCTCTGCTCTGCTGATTCTTGCACCATGATTATCTATAAACGTATCAGAGTCGGTATCTGATATTGAGTGGATATTATTGTTTACGTCGTCATAGTTACCATCGTCAGAGAGCTTGAATCTGAGTGCTAGCTCTTCTATTTTCCTGGAAAATTCTTCGTCGGAGAAGGCATCTAAGCTTGCACTGCAAACTCTCTTTACAGTTGGAACACTCAATTTGGGATGCTGGAGAGATCGAGACCTGCAGAGCTTTGTTGATGAAGTGTCCAACAGAGTAAACCGGTCTAATTTATGAAAGTACCGGCAAATAAGCGTTCCGGCTCTAGCTCCGTCGGGAAGATGCCGCCGCCTCTTCGAGGAAGGAGAGGAAATTGCAGAGGCTAGGGCTTGAGAGGAAGAGGGAGAATGGTGTACAATTGGTTGAGACCATTGAAAATAGCTCGAAGCAACTTTTACTCCCATTCTTTCAAGCAGTAAAACCACGAAAGTGAAAAGAGTAGAGAAATATAAAGTGAAGCTTGAAAAGCCCAACAGAGTAAATATATAAATCTTCAAGAGCCCGAAATTCAACAGATCTGATGAAAAGTCATGCCCTGCTGTTTGTCAATTTATCTCCCTCGACCTGAAAATCAACCAAAACAACCAAATTAATCCAGGACGGAAATCAAAATCAAAACCATCCTAACAACTAGAACCACAAATCTCCAAATCGAATCATTACTAGCCGGAATATCCGCATCGAGTCTTCAAAATCCGAAACCAGCATAACCGGAACGGAAATCGAAGAGAATGAAACTGATAGATACAAGAAAGGAATAGAAGTTCGATACAAAGCAATCAATCAATATAATAACAACTTAGCACCGACCTAGAAATGTATATTACCGTGTTGTTAGGGAAACCCGGCGAAATGTTCCGGCGGGAAACTGCAAAGCGAAGTACGAACCGTAGCTCCAATTATCAAAACAAAGAAGGAACCTCTTCTTTGTTTATATACAGAGGCTCAGTGCACTCTTTTGTCTCTGCGTCTTCCAAAATAATTAATAAATAAATATAAAAAAGAAAAATCCCCGCAAAGTAAATTTTCCAATAGGCGTAAAAGGAAAGAGGAAATAAAAATGAAAGCTCTTAGGGTGACAGGGAATTTCGGTAGCCCGTGACTAGAAAACAAAAAGGTGGAAAGATTTTTCATTTTTGATATTTTTTTCTTCGGATCGGGCCGAGTCAGTTGCCATTTTGTAAGGGTAAAACGTGACCTTGGAGTCCTAATCGCCTGCTTCCCCGGATATTTTAATCTGATACGTCCGTTGAAGGCATGCCACGTGTTCGCAATCGCCACACCTCTCTTTGCAAGCTGGCTCTTCAGAACCGTGATTTTCACCGACCCATTTCTAGGTGTCTGTTATTTTATAGTATTATTAATAATAAACTTGGATTTAGTAATAGTATTAATATTTTATAGCATTATTATTAATAAACTTCGATTCATTAATTATCATTTACTTTAATTGCTTGATTGTATAATAATTATGAGAAATACTTTAATTTTTAAATTAATTACTAATTTTGCAGAATAAATAATGAATGCTTCAATCATACCCACAAATTTGGTATGAACAAAATAGTAAAAGTCTAAAAGATACACTATATATACTAAAAAGTTAAAAGTATCTTTCAAATTGAAGAAACCTTTCGATTCAATTTTTAATTGTTAAAAATTTGTAACTTTTAGCTAGTGTTTGCTTGATTATTCTTTGTGTTTTCTCAAATAACGTATAACAGTTTTGATATCAGTAAAAGCTTTATATTGTACAACTTTAAGGTCAGTTAGAATGAACAGATTCATTTAAAATTCCAAGATTTAAAATGAAAAAAAAAAAAAAAAAACTATTCCTGTAATCTAATTCAATAAACTTGAAAATTTTTAGCAGATTTTATTGAATGTAGGCGGAATTTACGAATTATTTTAAAAGAACAAAACCAATAATTTAAGCTCACATTTTTAATATAGCATAACAATTAACGATAACTTATTTAACCTACCTGAAATTTATTTTTAAAGAAACTGATTTTTTTTTTCATTTTCTATATACAACTAACTAAAAGATTCTAATTTAAGCATATCTCACTAAGAAAAATATTAGAATTTCAAGTAAGTATGATAATGTTTTAAAGTTGATAAATGTTTTAAAGTTGATAAATCAATATTAAACTTTTAATCTATTTTGTGCCACAGTACTTAATTTAGTTTTTACCACGACACATTTTAGCCCAATTAAGTTCATACTTATTTCATTTTTACCACGACACATTTTAGCCCAAGTCAAATTTAAATACTCAAATAATATTTAATACTCAAGTAATAAATATCTCTTATTTAATATTAATTATTTGAGTATTTAAATTTGACTCAAGAGGTAAAAATATCTAACAATCTATTTTGGGTTAACTTGAAATTGGGATGCAAAAGGCATATTACCATAAATCTGTTTAAGTGTGTCTTAGAGAAAGTTTTTCAAGTTTAGAAACTGTGAATGAAGTCATTCTAAGCATAAAAAAACAACCAGCACATGACTCAATTGTATTGATTTGAAGTTGCTGCTAACAATTACCAAATAGCAAAAAACGATACTAAGCATGTAAAGTCAAGTTGTCCGGTACCATATTTAGCAAAGTTTACAATAGTTGTTGGATTTATACCAAATCAAGTTTCATTCATTAAGTGTTGATCATCAACCCTTTAAGTCATTCCAAATCAAGTTTCATTAACCTAATCAAGCTTCAAATGAGTGTTTATCCTTAATCAATTTTTGAAGCATCTCCAATCCAAGAGAGAAATGGTTAGAAGACCACAGATACGGTTAGAAAACCATGAAGATTCAAACCAACATCTCTCAATGGTCAAAGATGTATTTAACGACTCCATTACAGCTAGCATCTTCAAATTGCCCATAAAAGCTTGCCAAGGCCAGTAATAGAGATACACAATACAATACCAATATCTTAATCGAATATCCGAACTGCTATTGAATTGTGCTTTCAACTTTCACATTTATAAAGAGATATGGAAATTTTGAGCACCACCACTCATCTAAGGGGCGATAAGGAACAAACTAATGTAATTTTGTTAAAAACAAATTAAATTTTAAAAAAACCCTTTCAAAAGAAATAATTTAGTAACAAAAATTTGATTTGATAAAAACATACGAATACCCATATAAAATTTATTTGCATTTCGTATGAAAAAAAATTAGCACTAAAATTGACCGAATAGGGCGTCGTTTTAAGCCATTGGTCTTTCTAGGATTTTCTTAATTAGGAGCTTAATCTTTATAATTATCTTTTAGCCAAATGTATATTTAACTTTTAAGCCTCTAATTTTTGTGATAATATTTTTTATGTTAAGCCCTTGATTATTTTCAAATAGACTCATTAAAACTAATCTTTTATTTTTGAAACAGGACGGATGATTTTTTTTCCTGCTAAGTGATCTATTTAATTATTGACTAGTGACTTTTTATCAAATAATTTTTCTTAATTCAGTTTTCTCTATATGTTATTTGTCAATTCCTCTCTTCTACTTGACTGCCACAAATATAAACTAAATATGAAATGATAGTTGGAAACATGATAATTGGGATTGGAATAATAAAGTTCAAAGATAAAAAAAAAACAATTGTACTTAGTAAAATAATATAAAAGGAATTAAATGGAAATTAAAGGTAATGTTGTTTTCAATTAAAGAAAACATTATGGAGATGAACATAATTGATATAAACAAAATCAATAATGTTCGCAGATTTTTATAGATTATCAAATTATGTGATCAGTATTAGTTATAGACCAGTCTCAATTTTTTAATAGATCTCTCCGCCTTTATGTGAAACATGACCAAGTTAGTCTCAATAAGCGAAATATAAATATCAATTATTAGATTAATTGATGTAACTAATTCATTAGCATGAAGTGTAACAAGAGTACGAATCTTTTCGAATAGCTCAAATTCTTAATCTAATTTATGTCAATGTTAAATTAATTTATTAAAAAATCTGATCTCTAATTTTCAGTGACCGAGCATTTTGGTCCCTTTCATTTTCAATTATGTACCCGTCCATGAATAAAATGTTATTTTAATCAGTATAATTAATATTATATTTACATTTTAACATTACGAAAATGTCTTCATAAATAAAAATTAAATTACATTTTATTTTAAATTTGATAAACAATATATTCCATGCAAATAAATAACCCTGAAGAATATTAACAATTAATTACCGGGAGTTGTCTTTTTTTTCGATTTGTTATTTTCAGGCAGGGGTTAGAAATGGACGGTGTAAAACGAAAGATTATAATGGAAATAAAAGCTGCAACAACTTGGAGTTTGTCGTTTACATTAATATATCATCATCAATTTTCTCATTGCAAAATTATACTTTTGCTGATT
>CAOJBI011715124.1:0-10233 GCA_948277035.1 Euphorbia corollata
AACCTGCTTCCAAACTGGTGTCTCACCAACGATCTATAAAAGGAAATGAAGTCACAATGAAGCCCATAGAAGCCACAAATGCCAAGTCAACATACCTTGGAAGGGCCTGTTGTGTCTCCGGCTGAGTCTTCAAAGTCATCAAAAAGATATTTAAGGCCACTATCATCCTCATTAGAACTGGATATCTCCTCCCAAGGAGATGGCTCAATATCATCTTGCCCTAACACAGGACAAGGAGGGAGGGATGAAGCTGAATCTTTCTTTTGTTTTGCCAGTTCTGCTCTTTTTCATTCTGCTATTTTTTGGTGAGCTTTCTCAGTATCATCTATCCACAATCTCGGGCATGGAGGAATGAGCAACGCCAAATGCTCTTCATATGAAAAACCGATCAAAGACTTATATCGCAGTCCATGGCCATTAAAGAACATGGTCTGGTCTATCGGATCAGAAATGATCAAATGAGGCCAGAATATCCCAGCTGGAAGAGGAGGCGGCACAGGTCTCTCGGCAACGGTAACACCTCTCCAGCCCCGGATTCGCTCACCAAAATACCAATCGAGCGCTAAAGGACTCTCCAAGATAAAGCGGCAGTCGTATATGTCCTTTCTAACATCTTCAACCACATCCCGGTTGGATACCCCAACCCAAGGATCCTCCATCAGCTGCAATTCACATAAAAGTTCCGAAGTTAGTTAACCATTACTTTTTAAATGCGTTAAAACCAAAACGAAGAGGATGGAGAAAATTTACCTGTTCCCGGACCATATGGCGGATACACTCCCTATATTCCGTCCTGTTCTTAAGTAAACCATCTACGCCTTGACACCACTTCATTAGGAAGACGTTTCCTACCGGGAATCGGAAAGTAGGAGAAGGAAAGATATGGTATTCAAATGCCCAAAGCTGCGAAAAGCCCAAAGCATATGGTTAAATATTTCCAACTTGTGATACTCAAATGAGAGAGTTGTTCATTGGAACCTTACCAGCAAAAGGATGTAGCTCAGCTTGACACGCAACTCCTGTGCCCTTACCATGGCATCCAACCCATAATACAATTGGCCAAGTATAGCCCGAGGCCAGTTCAGCCCCCGGATCGAGCCAATATCTTCAATGGCCGATATCAACCCATAGTTGATCTTGCAACTACCAACTGGGAAGAAAAGGACAGTTAAAAGTGTAATGATAAAAGATCGGATGCATTAGGCCCGCTGATATGCAGTATCTATCCTCTTCTTTGACCAGTAACTAAATAATTCACTGCAGTATAATTTCCCTCCAGTAGGAGCTACTCCAAATAGTTTTTTCACATGAGTTGCTACTTCAGGAAAAGAGGCGTAACGGTCAGCAAAAACATCAAAATGAATAACCTCACCAGCCCAAGGAAGGCTTGTGATCGCCACAACATCAGAAGGCGTAATGGTAAATTCACCAATCCGGAAATGAAATGTATGGGTAGTCTCAAACCACCGCTCTATCAATGCAGTCATGGCAGGCTGTGAGAAGTGAGACATGTTCGATGGAATGACTCGAGCTATACCCCCAAAACCAGTATCGTTAATGGCCTGAACCAAAGATACATCATCTTTAATCACTCTCCACCACTTACCGATTAGGCCAACCCTGCCAAAATTAGTAAGGATATGAGGCTACAAAGAAACAAATTGCACTTGTCATACGAATGATCAGGATAACATAAGCCATATCGTTAATGACATAAGCCATATCGTTACCGACATCATCAATGTCAGTAACGACATAAGCCATATCGTTAACGACATAGATCATATCGGTAACGACATTAGGGTTATAGGACGGTAACTCGTTTTTCCGGCAATCATAAACCCAAATAATCCAAAATTTCGGACATGAAGCAAGTACAAATCAATCCCAAATCATTCCTAACACCAAAGGAACATCAAAAACACCTATTCATGCACTAATTTCACAAAAATCATCAAAAAAGCCGAATTCAATCAAAACGAAAAAAATGATGGTTTAATGATCACATGGACTTGAGAAATGTGTTCTGCGACCTTCTGGCAGAGACAGGTGATTGGCGTGTTGATGAAAAGACCGATGAATTCCTCATTCCCGTCGAGGCAGCATCCCCTCGCCACTGAGAGCACCCTAAAGCCAGGAATGACCGGGTTACGGGGAAGAGAGCAGGCGGTAATACTCTTGGGAAGCTTGCTTTGAAGTTTGCTCATCATGTTAAAGTAAATGGGTGCGAAGAGATTTGAAGAGAAGAAATGGAGAAGTTTTGTTTACTGCACTGCCACTGTCTGTACGCAGATATAAACCAGAATCATTCTCACTCCTTTTTATATCTACTTGTGATGTCGTTAACGACATTACTCATGTCGTTAACGACATCAAGCCAAGGTTGGCCCAAATCCAGCCCATTTTAAGCCCAAACCCAATTCAAACTTTCATTACCTCTGAATGTGATGGAATCAATCCTGGGGCACCCCCCAAACCTTTCAAGAACCAAAAATTTTCAAAATTCTTACTTTTATGTTTTAATCCTTGATTGAAGGGGCAAAATTTTTTGCTTTCAGCAATTTCAATCAAGAAATTAAAACATATACCATGAAAACCCACTTGATAAACTTTTCCCACCATATCGCAGGAAATTTTTCTCATTAACCGATATTCCCACCGTGGAACATATCATCATACCATGAATCAAAACCAACATCAATACAAGGTCGTCATGATGCTAAATCAGCAGTTTATTCATTCATTCCCTAGCAGTTTCAGGGGCACTTTCAACCCGTGGTCAACTCATAAAGGGACATTCAACCTCATCAAAGGCATGGAGTACATGACTCCCATCATTTCCCTAGTGGTTTCAGGGGCACTTTCAACCCATGGTCAACTCATAAATGGACATCCAACCTCATCAAAGGCATGGAGTACACGACTCCCATCCTTTCCCTAGCAGCTTCAGGAGCATATTCAACCCAAGATCAACTCATAAAGGGACATTCAACCTTATCAAAGGCATGGAGTGCACGACTCCCATCCTTTCCCTAGCAGTTTCAGGGGCACTTTTAACCCGTGGTCAACTCATAAAGGGATATTCAACCTCATCAAAGGCATGAAGTACACGACTCTCATCCTTTCCCTAGCAGTTTCAGGGGCACATTCAACCCAAGATCAACTCACAAGGGGCACACGTATCTTATATAAAGGCCAAAGAATGAAATGGTCTTTCATCCTATAAGGAGTACACCTTGTCTGCAGAAAGAAACAGTCAACGTACTAACACAATGCCGAATGAAAGCTTATGTCACCATCAGAAAAGTGCCAACCGCTACGGGTCAGGTATTATTTCTCATCCCGCGCTCTTCTATCGTGGAACCACACTGATTATTTATCAGCAATGGGCACACGAGGGGCAGCCTGTGAGCACGGGATTTTGTCACCCCCTCACAAGAACAATGATGAAGGCATAAATCACTTCCTTTGTTAGTATTTCATTTTTTGACAGGACTCCGAGTTAGTCCGGAAAAGCTCTCTACGTCTATTCCGAGTTTCTGCAGCCATATTTCCAGCTCAAATTAGTTGTTGATTAGGCCTAAAACCCATCGGATAACCCAAGTCTCAATCAGGGGCCAAAAAATCTGGCCCAAGCCCATTTGAGGTGTCAATGTCGTTAATGACATTGCCAATGTCATTAACGACATCGCACACATCAGTACGCACATGCTGCCAAATTTCATTATTTTACAAAAAGAAACCCAAGATCCGACATTTGCTAGTGATATTCAGTATTCCACTCCTCTAGACAGGAGATAGTGCCTCAATTAGTGGAGGAGAGTGGGTTTTTGGGTGGAAAGTTGGTTGAGTGGAGAAATAATGCAACTTTTGGATTGAAGGGAGATCCATATAGGTAAAGTTTCAGCCACTTCCAGGGGTGGGATGAAAGATAGGAGAGAATGAGAGCTAAGGAGGAGAACTTGGAGGCTTCTTAGAGGTAGGTTATTAAGTTCATAAGCTAGATAACCACTAAGACCATCTTTAAGCTTGGAAATACTTGAGGATTCAGATTCAACTAGCTTAAGTTCTCCACCAAGGTAAGTTCTTAAGATCACAATCACAAACTAAGTAACCTTGAGGTCTAACTTCTCATTTAAGTAACCTTGAGATCTATAAGATAGCTAAGCCAACCTTGAGGTTTAGTTGTTTTTACACACTATTTTCACACACCTAGAGGGTTATCACATCTTCTAGAATCTATACTTTCGTTTTGGGATCATATTATTGCTCCTCGACGACAATTTCATCAACCAACCATAACTACCAAAAGGGACAAAGAGAGCTTTCCGGAGGGTTTCGGGGGTCTCAAAGAAGCGAATATACGATTACGAGGTAAGCCTCTGAGTTCCTACCATCTTATTTTAAGTATTTACGCATTTTGGAAGTGTTTATTTGACTTTGTTTGAGTTTTAACGAAAATTGGGCTTACTGCATCTGTCATGTCATTAATGACATGACTGATATCGTTAACGACATCGACCTTATGGTGCGATGTCGTTAACGACATCGACCTTATGGTGCGATGTCGTTAATGACATCAGCCATGTCGTTAACGACATGGCACATCCAGTAATCCCGAATCGCTTTCTGCTTCGTTTCGTGTCCAATCGGTCGAAAGGTGACTATTCAAACTTCAAAATTTGAGATTCTAAGTGACACAGAACTTAGTATTAGGCCCGTTCGGGATTTAAAATCTATTTGGGAAGCGATTCAAGTGGTTAAAGTCGGTTTCCCTTCAACGGGATTTTGATTTTAACGACTGTAACGACTCTCTTCCCGGTCAAATTTTGATGGTAACTCCATTATTTTATGTTAAAACATAGATTTCGTTATTTTCTATATATGTTATGAAGTTGTTGTTAGGACCCACACGAAGGGTACATATTTCCTGGATAACCGGCCCAAGAATAATAACATGCGGCATTTTCACTAATAAAAATGACCAACTTATGTGTATATAAAAATGAACCATTTTTATAAAGATAAGCCGATATCATTTTCGCAATTTTAACTTGGCCATACGGGTCCTGTAAATATTCAGAATCGAGCATATTTGGCACATTCGTGCGTATTTGTGTTGTGATTTATCTTGTGCTAACCTTTGTGGATGCAGGTAGTTTAGGTTAGATGTATGGTAGGATTTATTTTCCTTCGGGTATCGCATTTAATTTCAAATAAAATGTAATATTTGATAGATATCGTGTATAATAGGCGATTATAATTTCCCGATCTCATTATGTAATTAATCCCCGTAGAATAGGCGCATTTATTTTCCTATATGTTTACTTTCCCGTATTTATTTATTTATTGCTTTCTGCATGTGCGTTAAATAAATTTACATACCGAAAATACCATAGATAGAATTGGAATATCATAAAGGTGGTTTTCAAACCGATGTAATATAACTCATTCAACAACGAAATAGATAAATCATCCCGAACCCGAATCTCTATACTTAGGTATTGTCTCGAACACCCCGTGATCCATGCTGTACCGAAAATTTCCCGGATAAGCTGATCCGGGTGGCGACTCTACACCTAAAGACTAGAGATCCGGTCTCGAAGTCTTTTAAAACTTGTTTCATATTGAACTTGTTTTACACATCACCATTTTTCCAAACAATACATCTTCGAAAACCCCCACGCCATATAAAAGATGGTCGGCGCCTCGCGGCGTCCGCGCGGGTACAAGCGAAACGTCATTCGCTCACAGCAGGGCATACGGTTAGCAGGTCTTACTTCTCCAATACGGTCAGTTATCACAAGTAGAGTCCCCCACTTTCCATAACTAACTATCATTCGGTAAGCATTTTTATACTGTTTATTTCACTAACCTTTAGTAGGATATTTCTAGAAGTAGCACACCATCTCAACGACTCTGCTTGTCTGGAACTGAGTTGAATGCACCCTCATGTGTAGCTAATGTGGCTTAACAAAGCACCTACCATCTCAACAAGAGCTACCTCAACACGGAGGCTATGAGTACAAGCCATACGGGCATATAAGAGGAATATACCATCTGGCGTTTCATCATTCTTGATACATACGAAGCTGGCCTCTTTCGCCACCTCTCAATAATGTGCCCCCTCCTCCATGAAAAGAGAAGAGTTACATGGACAATCTGAAATTCGTCAAGATGTTTAATGAATGACTCAATAGGTTTGTAGTCCTATTACATGAGGTGCTATTATCCATAGCCTTCTCTTCTTTCACCGCTCAGATTCAGAATGAGCCATTAAATCCTTATGTTAAAATCCCACACTTTGACTACTACAATGATGATACAGATCCTAGGACATAGATCAAGACTTACAAAAATATAATGGACATGACACAAGTCTTTGAGGCTCAGGGTGCAGTTATTTCCAAACTACTTTCATTTGGCTTACTGCTTACTGGTTTAACTCGTTACCAGCCGAGTCAATTGATACTTGGGAAGAACTTCGACAAAAATTTTGCACCCAATTCATTAGTTCTATTCCAACATGAACCACCACTCGTACACTCCATGATATGTTGAAAACATCCAATGAGTCACAACGAGCATACATTGAGCACTTCAAACAAAGCTTGCCTCCAAGTGTAAAACATAGATTTCATCATAACAAAAGAAGTAATGATCAAAGGCACACAAAATGAACGGTTGCATGCAGAAATCATGCAAAAAAACCTGGTTGATCTGAAGTGATGATGAATATTGCCAAAGGACATACTGATATCGATGAGCTTTATCACCGGAAAGAGACCTAGTCATCCAGCCATCAAAGACTTGAAGACCATAAATCCAGAAGAGGGTTAGCACTATCCGCTTAGTCCAAAGACGATAACATATCCTATTCGCAATAAGTGTTCTAGCATAGGTCGGAATAGAACCAAATTGTTTCTCAAAATAGTCATAATCTTCAATTTTAGAATTTATATTTCCCTAATACTTCAAATCCTATGTTTGTATAGTCAAAACAGTTAAAATAGCCAAAATAGAAAAGTTGTCTAGAGTCTTGAAAAACCATAAAATGCCATTTTGAGGGCTTAAACGATCAAATTTAGCCAAAATAAGACGGGGCTAATGGCCAAAGGCCCTTAGATTTGATCATTGGGTAGTTTCTATCAAATTATGGCTAGATAGGTAATTATTCGTACGACTAATTACCTATGTGGGCTTTGGGGCCTTAAATGCCTCAGATTTGGGGGATTTGGGCTTATCTAGGTATTTAGCTTGCGGGCTAATTACCCATCTAGGCTATTTCTAGCTTATCCGGATTCTTAGGATTGTGTCCCATATAGGTAATTAGCTCGCGAGATAATTACCTCCATGCTATAAATAGAAGATTTTTCTTCATTTTTTAGGGAAGGAATAATTCTTTAGAGAGCTCGACTTTTGCTCTCAATTTTTGGCTTCCAAACGAGTCCAAACCCTGCTTGTTCCAGAAATAAACTCGTTTCAATTTATTCCAATACATTTGAATATCGATTTGAATCAAGTTTCATCCATAAACTTCAATTCAAACTCTATAAATCTCGTTTATTTTCATCAAAACGCTTTCAAACTCGAAATCATCCCAAATAAAAACAAAGTAGGAGAATAGTGTGTTTATCTGCAGCTCTGATTAAATAGTACGGATTCAACTCTTAAATATGAACTACGATGCTGAGTTTAAAAGCAGTGAGATAGAAGTCTGGGGAATTTTTTTAAACCCTATTACAGCCAATAGATGGCAATGTTAGTAATAATGTATGCCCTAAGAGCAATTAGGGTAGTTTGTTATGTATCATGTAGTAGTATGTAAACTCAATATTAATTAATAAAAGGCATTTTACTTTGTTATTCGAATTTGTGATGATTTTATTTTATGTATAACAAAGGTCCATGACATATATTATAGCATATATGATAAATCATAGTTGGACTATGATTGCTGAGATTATCACTATGTGTAATTATAATTATGTCTAAATATCCCTGATCATAGCTTCATCAAGAATGGACATTGATGAAACAGATAGATCAGCATGTGGGTGCACTTCTTAGTAGCTGTTCTCAACAGGCTAAAGATAGGATCTTGAAGTGAACACATGGATATACTAGGGTAGTATATTGGAGACCCACTGTGAGATATTATATTGATTAGTATCCTATGTCAATTATAATCTCATTACGGTAGTTGTGTGAGTATCCTTTGACTTGAGAGGCTAGACATCTTGTGTAGTTGTAATTATACTTTTGGTTACTCTTATGCAGTTCACTCTAGTGGATATTAAAAGGGTAATTACGGGTATAGTAACACCTATTTGTTGGAGGGTTGAGTTGTCAAGATAGGATCCATCACTCCTGGATATAAAGGGATAAATACCTGTCCACTTGTGGAAGTGACAGTTGCTAGTAAATCTCTGATCAGAGTAAGTATTAATAGAATGAGATTCTAGTTAATACTTCACAAAAGAGCAATGTACTTTGGTAACAAGAAAAATGCACTGGATGGATTCGGTTTACCGGTCCGTAGGGTTGACACTTATTCATGCCCTAAAATTAGATGGTATTGTTTGATGGAAGGAGTGTATTACACAGTAGTCTACTGTAGTAACTGGACTTGATTGTAGAAGATGCAACATCACGGACATTGAGGGATTATGAATCCTTGCTAGAGGCCTCCGATGATCTTCTAAAGATTAGAACAAATATTTATTGGATAAATAATAGTTCATACAAATTAATGTTTCATGAGTGAGGAAATTAATTAGGTAAAATCTTTAGCAACTTGGTGTCTGGGGTCCTACGGGTCACACACTTTGAGAAATTACAAATAATGTAATGAATTTCTATACTAGGTATAGGCCAAAATATTTAAAGGATTAAAAGGAAAAAATTTTCGGACGGGTTAGACCCGGGTCCGAAAAAATTTGGAAGGGAAAATGGTTGAGAAATCTCGTAAGCTGGGCTTTCGAGAAATCTCGCAAGCCAGCTGCGAGGCAGCACGCACCGAATAGGCGTGCGCATGTGAAGTACCAACTAGCATATGGGCTAAGCCATTCCTCATCACGGATCCACTCGCATGTAGCCCATGAATGTCTCTCTAGGTCAGAGATAGAATGGATCGCCCCTAGCCATCCGCGATAGAACCTATCAGTGTCTGTAGTCTCCACCGAATCATAACCAAGCTCAATAAAGCGAGTGTGGTGTTCCCACATGGCCGGCAACCTATTAGGCCAAGTATGATGCCACTCTGAGACTCTAAAAGTACATGAACGTTGTGGTATACTCTGGCGCCTCTCATATTGCCTGCATAATCAGTTGGGGGAATAAAAAGCGAAGTTGTATAGGCCCATCAACAGCACCCCATCCTCATGCATGTATACCGCTACATGAGTGATAGCTCACTAGGGGCATAACCATCGAATCTTATCATCCCTATAGTATCGCAGGCCCTCGACCCAATCATCTTCTCTCTGCTTCCTATGGTCACCAAGGACTAGTCTACACAGTATGCTGAACGGGCTTGTATCGGGAAAAGTTCCCTCGAGGCGCTCGCTTTAGCAATAACTTCTCCATCAACTATACCTGTTGAGATACTGGTTGAGTGAGTCTGAAGCTCTTCCTTCGAACTTCTTCATGCCCTATATTGCTCCGTACAATGGCACAGGATCTCCCCATGCCCACATTGAAGCTTATCTTAGAGTTATGATGGGGATGGCAATACCTGAATTGCAATTTGTTAATCTTTTTCAGACTACTCTTCGTGGTCCTGCTAGTGACTGGTACGTGAGTTTTCCATCATAAGTGAAGTTAGACTGGGAGAAATTGTGTTCTGCTTTCATTGAGAACTATGAGTTCAATCTCAAATTGAAGACTACTCTGTAAGATCTCGAAAGGGTACGTCAGACCTTCGAGGCTTACTATCTCTGATGGATGGCTGTCAGAACATTAGTTATTGGTGCCCTAGATCAAGAAGCTCTAATTATTAAGCTTATAGAGGGGTCTAGTAAAACATTTCGAGATGAAATAAAGATGAAGCACTTTGAAACCTTCAATGAAGTGGTTGGCTATGCTAAAAATGATAGAAAAGTATGAATATGAGGATAAAATGAAGAGAGAGGAATACCAATCCTATGGCAATCCGAGGGCTTTTGAGAAGGGAAGCACGTCTCGGTAGAATAACTCTAGCTACACCAAGCAAAATCCTCAAACTATTGTTAA
>CAOJBI011715552.1:0-11215 GCA_948277035.1 Euphorbia corollata
TTGCTTAAATTAATAAAATACTGAAACAAAAGATATTTAAAAATTTATTCATTAATTAATAGTAAAATAATAAATGTTTAAAGTTATCTTGTTAATCTTAGTTTAGGAGAGTTAAAGAAAGGGGAAATTGTAAAAAATGTACTGTTTTTTTTAACGTATTTACAAATTTACTTTCTAATAAACTTTTTACATTGTATAACCTTTTTAAGTTTACAATTTTTCTCAATATGCTCCTATGCGAAACTGGTATATAACTGGTATGTAACTGTTATATAACTGGTAAGATGCTGATAGCTTTTTAAAATATTCATAAATATGTTTTTGTTCTTTCTACCACTTTCCTACCAGTATAAAATGACACCAGCTGGAATAGTTTCCTCAGTTGTGTTAAGGTTTATGGTTTTCTGTGTTGTAAATAGAATTTGATACATATTACTGATATCATTTTTTCTTCAAATTACTTCTTTTAATTTCATGAATTGTTTATTACGAGTAAAAACAGAACAAGAGTCAGTTTTTTTGAATAATCAAATAATGGATAGCAATCCCAACAGAAGAGTTATGCTTAAAGTCATTGTTTTGGGTGATAGTTGATATGTTTTCATTAATTTCCTTCTTATTGATAATGATTTGATTAATTATAAAAAATGTTCGTTTTGATTATATGTGATTAATCACAGGGTGGGGAAGACGTCATTGATGAACCAGTATCCTCGTAATTAATTATCAGTGATTTGATTAATTATTCCATATTAGCTAACAATTATTTACAAGTTACTTACTAGTTTCTTATTGTAAGGTATGTTTTATTTTTTTTTTACTTAAGTTGTAGCTAACATTTATATACCAGTTATATACCATTTACATACCAGTTAATTGCTAGTTTCTTACTTTAAGGTAGGTTTCGTTTTTTTAACTTAAGTTGTAGCTAACAGTTATATACCAGTTACATACCAGTTACTTACTAGTTTCTTACTTTAAGGTAGGTTTCGTTTTTTTTACTTAAGTTGTAGCTAACAGTTATATACCAGTTACATACCAGTTTCTTACTAGTTTCTTACTTTAAGGTAGGTTTCGTTTTTTTAACTTAAGTTGTAGCTAACTGTTATATACCAGTTATATACCAATTACATACCAGTTACTTACTAGTTTCTTACTTTCTTACTTTAAGGTAGGTTTCGTTTTTTTTACTTAAGTTGTAGCTAACAGTTATATACCAGTTACTTACTAGTTTCTTACTTTAAGGTAGGTTTCGTTTTTTTACTTAAGTTGTAGCTAACAGTTTTATACCACTTATATACCATTTACATACCAGTTACTTACTAGTTTCTTTACTTTAAGGTATGTTTCATTTTTTTTACTTAAGTTGTAGCTAACAGTTATATACCGGTTATATATTATTTACATACCAGTTACTTACTAGTTTTTTACTTTAAGGTAGGTTTCGTTTTTTTTAACTTAAGTTGTAGCTAACAGTTATATACCAGTTACATACCAATTACTTACTAGTTTCTTTCCATGTTGATTCATAGCAAATTTAACTCAGTTTAGTTTTCCTTCCATTATTTCTTTCCATGTTGATTAATAGCTTATTCATACAACATTTTTTAACACGATTTTGCAACAAAATCATGACATATTTAAGTAGATTTAGGTTTTCAAAATGGAAAAATGTTACTCTAATTAGTGAGGAAGTAACGATTGATTTAGAAATTGCAGAAGTGTAGAGGAAGTAACGATTGATTTAGAGATTTGAAGAAGAATAGAGGCAGTAACGATTGATTTTAGAGATTTGAAGAAGAGAAGAGGAAGTAACGATTGATTTAGAGAATAACTTTACCTTGAAACTCTGTAGAAAACCTCTTGAAACCGATTAAAAATGATTTGCAGATTTGAAGGAAATCGTGATTTGAAAATTGAGGGATCGTGAGTGAGACAAGAACGTGGAGCGTGAGGTAGGGGGCTAGTCTTTCAAGGAGCGTATTAATTGTAAAGAAAAAATCTAAATAGGGCAAATTAGTTAGGGTTCAAAAGCTGGGCTGAAATTTAATCTTATTTTTAACCCATTATTATAACTTCCCCTAAAGAAAGCACCTTTTAATGATAATATTTTTTTCAAGTGATATAGTAAAAATGATTATAACAGTTAATTTAATTTTAGTGACCAATAATATTAACCTTATTTCCATAATAAATTTGATACAATAAATAAAAAAATATTTAAATATAAATACAGTCCTATTTTTGTGTAAATAAAAATAATTATATTTTAATTTTGTTGTCATAATTATATTAGAATGTGGAAGGACTGAATAAAATAAAATATAATTATTAACTTTTTACTTTACGTAAACTTAAAGTTTGCAGGAAAAATATAGATGAGAAAGAGATTGGGAAAAAAAGCCATTTACAAGTCTCAAACCTAGGATTCAAGTTGTGTGATCATGCACTTCTACCATTGGACAAAGTAATATTAATGTTGTCTTTTATCACGTGTTCATGTGTATATATAAACATATACTATACACAAACCACTCTTATACAAGGTATAATGCCTAAGTCAAACATTTCATCGAATATATGATACCATTCTTATACAAGGTAAAAGGCCTCCATGACATAGTTTTTTATTGGAAAAGTGAGTTATGTTGTAAACATAAAGCGAGAACATATTATATAAATACATTATACCACTAATATACCATATATAAGACCTTTCATATTAGGTTTAAGGTCTTCATGCCATGATTTTTATGGGAAATTCAGTACTTTTATAAACATAAAGGAGAAAAAGAGACTATATCAACACATTACACCACTTTATATCATGTATAAGACCTTCATGAAAATGCAGTAAAAACGGGTATCATACCACTATTAAACAATGTATAACACTGTGATAAATTCTTAAAGGAGGGACTATACCATATAAATACGTTATACCACTATTATACCATTTATAATACAAGTTTATAGTTTTTATACCATGATTTTTATGGGAGATTATATACTTTAGTGGACATAAAGGAGAAAAAAAGACGATATAAATACATTATACAACTTTTATACCATGTATAACGTTTTCATAAAAAGGTAGTAAAAAATAAGTATAATACAACAACTATACCATGCATAAGATTGCGATACATTATTTTTTTTTTTTTGAAAAATTTGAAGTGTATGTCATTTTAAAGATAAAATTAAGATGAACAAAATATTTCAAAGCGGAGATTTGAAAAAATCAACGATTTATGAGATATAAATGTTTTAAGTTATGAAATTCAAATTAAATAGGAAAGAAAAGATAATTTATAAGCGTAAAAAAGTCAACATAAAAAAAATGTAAAAACAAAAATATAATATAATCAAAGTTAATAATAATTCTTATGCATCATGAAAGTACTAAAAATCTAAATTTTTTAGACATTTGCCTTAATTAACATATATAGAATAAGTCTTATGTTCGTTTTTCAAACCTTATAAAAACTTACAAGTTCATACAAAACTTAAAATTAGGTCATTTTTTTAATCAGACTGCGCATTTATTGATTAAAACATCTGATTCTTCGACATATTTAAGGGATCTTACTATATTTTATTCATATTTAGTTAGAGCTTTCAATAGCATATGCTTTATTTAATACATGTATTTTTCAGTCAAATCAATAAATTCTTATTTTTATTTAACTAATTTAATATGGATTGATTTTCAGCAATAGTAACTATTACTATTAACTTCAGGTTTTCATACATCATATTATATGGTGATATTTTCTTTTGACAACGTTTTAATAACTTTGCTTTATATTATCGATGGGATCAAATTAACTTCACTCTACTCATCTATTGAGATGAATAAAATACAAAGTAATTAAGAAAAATTCCAATTAACGTCTAGACTGATAATAAAATTATAAGGGAAATCGAATTCTTAAATAAAATTATTTTTATACGTTGTTCCACAAAGTAGTAATGTAATAAAAGATCATGGGAATCAGTAATAAATGTGTTTATCGATTGGTTAGGGTTTTAAACGAAACCGATCTCTAATAAATTTAAAAATATAAATCGAAACTGAATATAAAAACGACCGAACTGAACCACCTTTTTTGTTCGGTTACTCATCGTATTCACTCTATAAGTCTATATTGATAAAACACGACAATGCTAGATTGACACTCAAGCAATTGACACATATTAAATCTCGATGGTTGATTTTTTTTATTTAGTGGCTCGTAGCAATAGTATATAAATATGTTATCTTCTCAACCTATTTGACTGTGAGTACCATATAAATGAACAATACAATCTAAAATAAAATGAATTAATTTTAGGACAAATTTAAAAAAATATCATGTGATTTCATTAATCTTGAAAACGGGTTTGAGGAATTTTTTTAAAAAGGAGTTTGTGGTTCAAAAAGTTTGCGGATAGAGGATTTTAATATTAAATTATATCATGGAAATAGATAATCTTATTTCAATTTATCTGAGTTTTTGCAGGATGGTTAATAAAAGTACAATACACATCAATGATAAATTTTGAAATTTTTTGAATATTGCAAATATTGTATTTAAATAATAATGATAATAAACTTTAAAAAATCATAACGAATAAAAAATATCCGAAAATTATTTAAATCTTGATGTATAATTTTTAAATACTAATGTTAAATTATTAGAATGTTTATTATTTAAAATATTTAATATAATACCATTATCTTAAAACCATATAATTCATTTTCACACATTTTTTGAAATCCCTCGAAACCAGACCTTGTCTTATAGAAAATAAATTTTTCGAACTCCTGATCGATTTTATTCAAAACAAAAGTTTCCAAAACGAACAAATGGTAACGGCAGTACCAGAAAGGGGTCCCGTCTATTTTGGTTCTTTCATTTAGGCTTCTGTCGAGTCTATTCTGAATCGCCCAATTTGCGCCGTCGCCTGAGTTCGTGTTATCAGAGTCGTCGGCCACCCCTTACATCAATTCTTTCTGAGCTGCCTTTGCTCTTGACTGGTGAGTCCTCCTTTCCCCTTTGTTTCTGTCCGCAGCCGCCAAACCCACTTCATATTGTTCATAGTTGATACATATGCTTCTTATTTTAGATCTTCTATGAAAATTAGTTGATCTGATTTTCTATTATCGAGAAAGATCTATAAAAAAATTAGAAAACCTAAGATATCAGTGTTCATATGGCGAATTGAGAGGCACTTGATAGAATTAAGCAATTACACCTGCTAGTTATTCGTATGCTTATTTCTTGCCAAGTTCTTTGATGAAAATTGTAAAAACTAGTTGACTGATTCACTTGTTCCTTGCTAGATCAATAACCAAGTCTGAAAACCTATGATAATAGTGTGTTCATGTAGTGAATCGAGAGGCACTTCATAAAAATTTTGAAATATGCCTGCTAGTTCCATAGTCTAGTTTACTCTGTCATTGTATTCACCATTCAGTAAGTCTCTAATTCATTCTCAGAAACAAAAGTATTGTTTTGTTGAGAGAGAAGAAAGGAATGGCAAATCAGGGAGCCAAGAAGCGCAAGGAAGAAAACTTACGTCACATGAAAAAGCTTACACACCTTATCATCGCTTGCAATGTACGCACTTCTTGTTATCCTTTATCAGTTCCCAAGCATTAGGATTGTATCATAATTACTCTTCAATTGAATCGATTTTTCTCATCAAAGTGGTGTATGTATTGTGCCATCTAGGTTATTTATGTTTTGGTGAGGATGTTGATTTTCCACTCCTCTTTTACGTGGAAGCATTGGGTTGGTCTGATTTTCACCTCTATTGCTTATTTCTTACCCTATCAACAACTTGCTTCCATGGCAAAGCCTGCTTATGCAGATGATGGTGAGCTTATTGATGGTGGTTTTGATATGAGCACAGGTGGAATTTGTGGGTAAGCGGTCCTGTTTTTCCTCAAAAATTCATTGTTTTAGTACTAGGTATGAGTATGCTGAAAAGGCCCTTTCTGCTTCATCAATTCTGAATTCTTCGCTCTGTTTAACTGAAATCTGGATTATCGTTATGGCGTGCTTATCTAGGAGTAAATTTCGGTAGTTACAACTATAATTAATTAGACTTTAGGTTGTTTGTTGTAAATATTGGTTTGTACCAACAAGGGCATCCACATATTCCATTATAAGATATGTATAATTAAGTGCTCACATTGTAAATATTTTCATCACGTAACTAACTAAAAAGTTCTCTACTGCCTTTCTCGTCATTGGTTTATAAGTTAGCAATAGCAATATGTAAATATTGTGACTTTTTGTGATAATGAAAAAGACAAGGAATTCTTTTTGGTCTTCACGCGTATGAAGCTATTAGCAAGTTTTCACATATGTTATATGATGATATTGGCAGTGTCTGTTTTTGTTATTTTCTTATAATTCTGTTGATCGGTATATTATAATCCGACATTTAGATTCTTTTCTGTTTTCCCCCTTGTTGTAATGTTGTATTTCTTGGGCATGTTGCTGTAGCGAAAGAGGTATATTATTACTTTCTTGATCTGTAGACTATAGGGTTAATTTTATTTGATATATTGGATGAAGATCTAAAGCATCATTTTCCCTCTAGTTTGTTTCCCCCTATGTCCTTCTCTTACTAATAAGAGGTTTGTGGTTTGCAAGCTTTATGTGAATTATAATGTCTTACTTTTGGCTATTTCTGCAGTTATCTACATGATGTCATCTACATTACAAGCTTCGTTCAGGTCATGTCCATCATCTCTGATAAGTTTTGGTACATCTACCTGGTGGTAAGATCCCGTGATTTAATATTATTGCATATTTACTTAAACAATCATGTCTATACTACGTTAAATTATATAATCTAAGTAAACCTTTATATTTGAAGCTACAAATGCTTGTGTCATTGCAAAGCTGGTCTAGATTTTTCTTCAAATGGAGCCAAAATGAGCATAGTGGCTCTATGAAAGAAAATAGTTGCAGCTATTATATAGTAAAAGAACCGTACAAATGTGAGAGAGATGAGCTTTTGTTATTACTTGTGATGAGTTGATGATACGGAGAAAGGCTTGAAATAGATTACAACTATAAGAGAACCCTAGATTTTTACTTAGAAATTTGAAGATGCAAAATAGCTTAATCCAGTATGAGTAAAATGTTATGACTACTGCTTACTAAGGTATATATATGGTGTTAAGGTGGCTTTTGTTAACTTCTTTAGGATTGATGTTAGTGCTTTTGCAATGACATGTTTTTGAGATCAATATTTCATGCAGCTCTTTGGTTTTTTATTGCTTTATAGATACCAGCATATGGTGCATACCAATCTTTTGGATTCGTTAGAGGATTCTTATCACAAGGATCAGAGGTACAATTTCTTTTAGTTTCCATTATTAATTTCCCGTCGATAATTCACGTAATGTTTATAATTTGCTCTGCGATTTCTCTTAATTAGGGAGGAGTGGAAGATGAAAAGACTCGTAAGAAGAGGGAGAAGATGGAGAAGAAAGCGTCACGAGACAAATTTGTGAGGACAAGAACTAGATAAGTCATTTTATTTTAACTAATAAACCAATTTCGGAAGTATTCCTTAAAAAATGACCGAGTCCTCGAAATTCAATAATTATGAGAAGTTAGACATTTCAGGGTAAATTAAGAAAATTCATAAGTAGTTGATGCATGATTATCATCATTGAACTGCTTCGTTCAATCAGCAAGTAGTTCGCAATCGATTCTCTGGAAAAACAACTTGTAGTTTGAGAGATCATAAGCAACATTGTAATACTGCTGAGCCATCAACCCAATCACGGAAAAATCGATAAAATCATTTCCGTAATTATTAACTTGTCTAACAGCCATACAAAGAACATCAGGTGTGGCTTGATAGAAGAGGCTTTCGCTTTCTAATTCGAGTTCTGCTCCTCCCCTGAAGTGAAATGTTACTACTGGGAATCCAGTAAGGTCTTGCCTAACTCTCCCCTTGTAACAAAGAAACGGCCCCCTCCAAAATGGCGTTAAAATCCCATCCAAGAGATTACGAACTTCATTTGCAAGAGCTGAATATAGATTATCAGCCAGCCAAGTTACTGCAGTTCCAGAATCAATAATCACCGCGTCTCCTGATTGTCTTGAGTTAAATGAATTGCTTCCTGTATCAAGTTTTTTCTCCCCGACGCTAATCCCTTCTAGAGTGACATAGTAGTGGCTATTAACTACTTCTAGAGGTGTTGAGTAGCCTTCGATCTTCGCATCATCTCCTAATACCAACGAATTGTATTTATAGTTGGGATCGGCGAGATTTCCAAGACAGTAAGAAAATTTAGAACCCATTTGAGAGACCACTGATGTGATTCCCGCTCCTAGACCAAAGACACCAGTGAAACGCCTATCTCGATACATTCCATTCTCATAACTGCAACCAAATACAACTTCGGGGATGACATTTTCGCCTTCATCTAAACCTTGTAAGATGACTTGTTCAGTGGCGAGAATTCCTAGTGACGCTACGCCATTTACATAACTTTGGTTATAAACACATTGATTCAACAAGTTACAGTTGCCACCTGGTGCGTGGTGGCATGCAACGTTTTTGCAGGACAGGCTAGCATATGTCGAAGACTTTGAGGGATCAAAAGAGTAACTTATTTGACGGGAACAACCTACACAAGGAGCGCATCGAACCCACAAGAGGTTACTGCCAGTGTCCATTATATTCAGCTGTGGTACAGGTGGTTGCCCCATTGAGAAATTAACCAAGAACAAAGGTTCTGATGAACTTGGAAGAAGATTGAGCTGAAAATCATTCATATTGTTTTCTGATTTAGTCTGCGAATACAAATAGGCAATTCGGGTGGGTGAGGATTTCATAGCTCGATCTATGCTCTCTGAAACTGTTTCATTTGGGTTGTAATATGGAGAAAAAATAGAATTTCGGTGAATTAATCGAGTAAACAATCGCCGAGGCTCTAATGAAGAAACTCCGATAATATTTCCAGCCATTAAGGTAGTAACGGCCAGAAAAAACGGTGAGACCAAAGTGCATGAAACAGCCATAGAAAACTGTGAATGTAAAGTTGCTCCAATTTTGCATCATATTTTGAATGGTTATTTAGACTAATTAGAAACTAGAGTGTTGGGCTGCTTTCTGTGCATATCCAGAAATACAAATTACATCAATTTTGTCAATTTTAATTGAAGATGGGAAAAGGGTATGAATTTTAGAATGATAATGTTCAAAGGTTATGAGCTAGTTCTTTAGTAATCAAAATTCTGTCATTTTTTGTGTGTTCTATAAGCCGTTGATGTTTTTTTAACCTACATTTTTTTTTTCTGTGGAAAGTTTATTTGGCAGCAGAGTGTTATATTTGTTGGAAAATTACATTAAATTTAAAAAATGAAAAGGACGTTGTATTATTATTATTATTGATTAATTGATTGATTCATTAATAAATTAATGGGAGAAAAATTGTAGCGGACAAAGTAATATGGATCGACTGGTCAATGGGTCATCAATTAAAGGTTATAATAATTAATAAATAAATTGTCACACCAAATCAAATAAATTATGGAGGGGTAACTAATTTCTACTCATTGCTTTCAAATTTTCTTTTAAACTTTGTTTCATTTCCTTCAAATTTTTTTTAAAACTTTGTCTCATTGCCTTCAAATTTGAGCCACAGTGTTTGCATTTTCATTTCATTAAACGTTGATCCATAATATTATGCATTTCATATCATAATAATCTTTTACCATCTCTTGTCTGCAGCTCCCCTAAATTTCGGAAAGGTTTTTATAATGCGCTAGTTTATCCTTAAACGTCGCATGTCATCATTTTTGTTGGTTTAACTTTTCAAATATGTAATCCTCTTGATTTTTCTCTCTCCAACCATAAACTGACACATTGCATACAAACGGCAACTAGTGCATTTTTCCGAGTTGAGAGGGTTACAGACACATTTTCAAAGTTCAAAAGGTCGGTAAGCGAAGAAAGAAAAATTGAGAGAATCGATGACGTATAAGCGTGTAATTCAACAACATATAAATATGACATTTATTTTAATATTGATGCATTAAAATTGTATCAATCTAAAGTTCAAAAGTTTTGGACTTCACGAATTTGGATAAGTCCTAACTTTTTATTTCATTTTTTAAGATTAAGATTTATTACACATTTAAAATTGTTTTTTCTCGTTCCCTCGCATCCTATATCTCTCTAACTTTATTCTAATTTACTTTAGAGAATCCTTTTCATGAAGGAAACACACAAGGGCGGATCCAACATTGAATGAGGGGGAAAAGATGTGATGAAATTTTTTTATGATGAAATTTTTTTATAGAGAAATTGAGTTGAAAAAAATTAAATTTTAAAAAAAAAATGGGTTGAGAAAGGATGTAAAAGAAGTGAGAACGGTGGAGATAGCATCATGACAAATTAAGAGAAAATTTTGAAGAGAATACTATAAAAATGACAAATTAAGAGAAAATTTTGAGAAAAAGACAAAAAGTGGGAAGTATGGGATGGGAAACAAAGCTGGGTCACTTACAAGGTCTATATCCACTCTACCATGTAAGTTACATGCATTTTTAGTCGCATAATCACTTCACTTGGCTGTAGATTCGTCACTGGAAACAAGTATTTGAATTTCTATGTAAAGTAAGAACTAAATAGCATCCTTTTCCCATATTCACTTTGTATTGCGATCTAGAGAAGTAAATAACATGGAAGCTGGCAAATATTTCTTTTATTACGAGATAAATATTCTTCTACGTAAGAAATTTTTTAATCTAGATGATACCATATGATTTGCTCATCATGTGATTATATCTCTTGCTCACACTACATTTTAATTAGAACCTCGTACATAAGTTCAATCCAATCAATATACCAATCAATATACTATGAAAGAAAAGCCTAGAAGTCTAGGGAAAAGCGATATCTCAGTTATATTAACACATTTCACAAAAATTATGAACACTAGAACTGTGCGAAGTTCATATTTTACGTATTGGACTTCACAAACATACTAATTTATAAAATTATATCCAACTTGGTTAAAGCTAATAGAGCTTCTTACTATAAAAAAAAAAGAAAAAAAAAAAAAGAAAAAGAGACGTAATTTAGAATATTTGAAATTTTACCAATTCCCGCATAATAGGATAAATGTTCTATGTATAATGAGATTATACATTTGTTGCAGGTCCTTTTTATGGGTTGTAAAGAGAATGTGTAT
>CAOJBI011716265.1:0-16007 GCA_948277035.1 Euphorbia corollata
TTTATGATTCAGAGTTGCTGCTGTTTTTATGTTATAAATCTGTTTTCGTTCTGTTATAAATTTGTTTTCATTATGTTACAAATACGTTATAATCTGTTTATGATTCAGAGTTGCTGCTGTTTATGTTACAAATCTGTTTTCGTTCTGTTATAAATCTGTTTTCATTATGTTACAAATACGTTATAATCTGTTTATGTTTCAGAGCTGCTGCTGTTTATGTTACAAATCTGTTTTTGTTTTGTTATAATTCTGTTTTCGTTATGTTACAAATATGTTATAATCTGTTTATGATTCGGAGTTGCTGCTGTTTTTATGTTATAAATCTGTTTTCATTATGTTACAAAATATGTTATAATCTGTTTTATGATTCAGAGTTTGCTTCTGTTTTATTATAAATCTGTTATAAATATGTTATAAATGTGTTATAATCTGTTATAAATCTAACAGATTTCGGACAGTAATAAAAAATTTTGCAAAAAGTATATCATCATGGATGGCGTTTGAAAGATAAAAACGAGACGATAAAAAAATTGTAAAGCGGAAAATTAAAATAACGAACGGTTTGCGAGATAAATGGAAAATAAAACAAAAACAATAAAAAAAGCATTAATATAGGTGAGTTTCTTTCCTAACAAGGGAGGGAGACTTTTTTGTAATTATTTTATTAAAAATTCTTTTTTTGTTAGTCTATGACTTTTTTTGTAATTATTTTGGGATTTTAGATCTTTTTTGTAAGTAGCCCTTTTAATTATTTGAGATAGGCCGGACCTCAATTCCGTTATAAAAAAGTCTGAATCTTGTTAGCTATTTTAGTTGTAATTTTTCTATTTCTAAATCATTTAACTTTTTTTTACTTGCTCATAATTAGAAGTCAACGTTATTGCTGATTTTGAGTAAAAGCAATGGCTCTGCTAGGGTTTTTCGCTTCCTCTGAGGTTTCTTGATTTCCTTGATTCTCTATCGATTTCTCTTGGATTATTGTTCTTCTAATCCTGTCTCAATATCTTCTGCTGATTTCGTAGCCTCCCTTTTTGCTGCGTAATGTTCTTCTTCTTCAACAATTCGGGATTCAAACCCGAATTTGCATTCTTCTTTTCCATCGCAATTGGTTGTGCATGAGGATAACCCGGTTATTGTTCCTACTTCGAAATCATATGTCTAGGTTGTTGCGCAATCTGTAGTTTAGGCCAAGATTGATGATCCTTTGATTGATTCAATTTCAGATGCTAGTAGTGGTTACAAGGTCATTCGCATCCACAACATATTTACGAGGAACGTATTCAAGCCTGCAAATATTCGGCTATTGGTCAAATTATTCTTTCTAAAGGAGAGCAGCCACGGAAACATTCTGACTTAAAAAATAAGTTGAATTCTATTTGGGGAAGATCATTGGATTGGAAGCTTATTTCACTTGGTCGTGGGTTTTTTCTTATTATTATGCCTACTGCTGAAACCATTCAACAGGTTTGGCATAAGGGTTCTCTTAATTTGAATTTACGTATTATGAGATTTTTCCCTTGAATACCAGGTTTCGATCCTAATAATCACAAACAAACCTCTTGTCAAGTCTGGGTTGTCGCATCCTTTCAAATATCACTAGAGGAATTGGTGTTCCTTTGAGATTTGACAATAATACTCTTGATGGTGAGTTCGATCATTATGCCAGAATCTTGGTGGATTTAGATCTTCAAAATCCTTTGAAGGATCATATTAGGGTTGATACTAATACTGATAAATACTGGATTAATATTGAATATGAAAATCTTCCCTCTCTTTGTTCTATTTGTTCTTCTATTGGACATGTTGCTGCGAATTATCGAAGGAATCAAGTTTTTAATCGACCTGATGAGCTAAAAAGTAAGAAATCTACTTCTGTTGGAAGGAATGAAGTTTCAGAAGGTTCTTTACTTGGCAAACAAGACATTGTTCCTCCTTCGAATATTATTAACCAAGATTCGGGTCCTTTGCCATTTTCGAGCCCTTTTCAATCTTCTGTTATTATGCCACAAATGGCCTCAGATAAGGTTGTTATTAATGTTGATCATGTTGTCCTTAAGGTCGTGGATAACGGAAAGCAGATTGTTATTTCTCCTATTTCTGAAGATAGGGTCGTTTCTGATCCGATTAATTCTAACACTATTGGTCTGCATGCTTCTCAGGTTGAATCGGATGCAGTTGGGTCTTTTTTGAATGCAAAAGCTATTAATCTTGTTGTGGATTTGCAAGGCTATAAATCGGACCCTTTATATGGTAATAAGAATAATTCGTGGGCAGATGAATGCGAAGAGGATGACCCCTCCACTATTGACCCCACATCGATCGATCAAAATTTACTTGCTTTGGTTAATTCCTCTACTAGTACTATTACTGTTAGGGATAAATCACAAGTTTCTAATAAAGCTGGTGAATGGAAGAATGTGTCAAGGAAGGTTGTTAATTATAAGGGTACTCCGATTCTTACTCGCTCTGCCAAGAGCAAGCAGCCCACTTCACGTAAGTTATGATAGTTCTTTTTTGGAATTTTCGGGGAATCAATAATCCTGAAACTAAGAGTTATTTGTCATCTTTGATTTTTCAATACAAGCCAAATTTTTTATGTCTTGCGGAACCTATGGTTGATTTTGCTAGTGTTGATTCTGGTTTTTGGCTCCGTATTAGGTTCACTATAATTGCTGTTAATAGGAAGCCCCTCCATTCTTTATGGCTGTTACGGTCTCAATCTTTTGATGTGAATGTTTCGTTAACTAGCATCACAGATTAATTGATAACAATTCAATTTGTTGATGGTGGGATTATCAATAATCTCGGTTTCGTTTATGGAAATGTTTCTATGCATGGTCGTCTTTCTCTTTATGATGATATGCGTCGTGTTTGTCTGTCTCATGATGATAATTGGGCTTTTTTGGGTGACTTTAATGCCATTGTTGGTTCTCATGAAAAGAGTGGTCGCTCCCCCTCTTTGAGTTCTTGTCGTGATTTTTGCAATTGTATTGGTGATTAAATTTGATGGATGTTCATACCACTTGTCCTCTTTTTACTTGGTGTAACAATAGGCTTGGTGATGCGAGGGTTAGTTCTCACCTAGATCGTTCCCTCATTAACCTATCTTTTAGTTCAACTTGGGATTCTATTAATTGTTAAGTGTTTGCTAGTCATCATTTGGATCATAACCCGATCTTATTCTCCTTTAATAATGGTTTGTTTAAAATTTCTCGGTTTTACTTTCAATCTATGTGGTTAAGGTTTGCCCTCTTAATCTAAACCAAAAAACCCTAGGATGCTCTCTAGCCGCCACCACCCTCCCCACCCTTCCCACCCCCTTCCTAGCCGTGACCTCCGCCACCTCTCCGCCCACCGATCCCATGGCAACAATTCCACTTATCATCCTACCCCTCACCTTTCTCGCCCAAACCATCATTCTCAAAACCCTAACCTGAATTACCATCCTATCAAGGTTAATAATGCCCAGCGATCTAATCACCACTCCATTGATCTACCTCGAAAGATCTACTTTGAGAACTTTCCTAATTCTCACAATTCGGCAGCGATGCAAACTGTGTTTCGGAAGTTTGGGATTTTTGGGAGAAATTACGTTGCAAGGAAACGTAATAAGAGGAACCTGAATTTTAGCTTCCTTACCATTGATAATTCCACCTCATTTAGAGAGACACAGTTCGGATGAATTCCGTTCAAACTGGTGATATCCGCTTACGTGCTTTTAAGGCTAAGTATGCATCGTCTAATTCAGCTCCCACTCGTAAACCATCTGTTATTCATAAACCATCTAAACCTCGACCCTTATTCAGAGAATCCAATAGAGATACCCGATCTTACGCCTCGGTTGTTCGGTCTGATCCCCATGCTTTGAATATATTAGCAAAGGATTTTTCGACAGAAATGGCTACCTGGAAACCCTTCTCTTGCATTGTATAACTTATTGATATTTCTCGAATTCCCGATGTTATTGATATTTTGCAGTCCCGTCATTTTGCAATTAAATTTGCAGCTCCTACGGGTGGTGATGCTGTGGTTATCTCATTTTTTTCAGAAGATGTACTTAATTTTAGGTTTCATTGAAGGTGACTGGCTCTCTTTGAAAGATGTATTCTACGATGTGGTCCGTTATCCTGCCAATTTTGTTCCATTTGAAATGATCACATGCTTAGATTTTATGGGTTTTCCTCCGTCTCTTATCACAGAATCTTTGGTCCGAGAACTAGCATCACATTTTGGTCAAGTTATTTCATTTGATTGTGATTTCGAGCTACCACACCGTCTTGATGTGGTTTCCTGTCTTATTTCTGCACCGTTGGGAATCACTAATCGTTCTTTTAAATTATCTTTCGGTGACTGCAATGCGGTTGTTTATACTAATATACGTCAAGGGGTCAGCTACAAGCATGATGTTGATGATGATATCTCAGGGAACTCCTTTTCTTTTGATTCGCTTTCTGTTAATCCTATCGTTAATCCTCCTATAACCTCAACCAACCGTTATACCTCTAAAGATAAGGAATTCTCAATATTGGATGACCATATTGACAGTAGAGAATTTGCTCCAGTCCATCATCACCCTCCCTCGCCTACCCTTAATGATCAAGCTGTTCAGGTTAGCTTGAATGATATTGACGACAATCCTGCCACTTCTCCTCGCCTTGCTTTGGTCGCTTCCAGGGGATCTGATCTTGTTGCTCAGAAAAATTCTTCTGTTCACTCAGACTCCATTCATGATTCCAGATATCACTCAGGAGCTCTTTCGACTTGGAATATTGGTCATCAATTGGGTTTATTTGATTCACGCCACAAAGAGCAAACTATAAGGATTCTTGAGGAGCGAATTGCTTCTTAGGCGCTACTGCTCGGGGTTTTTTCTGTTGTTTTATGTCATTTAATTTTATCTCTTGGAATTGTAGGGGTGGCATTCGGAATAGTGCCAAACAATCTTTTGTTCGTACTAGCATCAGGAAATTCAGTTTGCATTTTTTTGTTCTTTTGGAAAAGAAAATTGATTCCATTCCTCATCGAATTGTTCAACGATTTTGGGGTCATAATGACTTCGATTATCATTCTATTCCCGCTGATGGTTTCTCAGGTGGCTTACTTATATCATGGAACTCGGTATTGTTGCAGGGCAATGTAATTTCCTTCTCTGATCGATGGGTATTAATCTGTTTCTGTTTCAACGGCCTGGATATTCATGTGTTGGCCCTTTATGGTTTTGTTGATTTGGCTTTGCGGATTCAGACGTGGCAGGAACTCTTGCCTTTAGTTTGTAGTTATAATAAAATTATCTTGTGTGGGGATTTCAATGAAACTATGTTGGGTTCGGAAAGTTCTAGTGGGGTAGCATCTCATTCTTTGCCTCATTTTCGAGATTTTATTTTTGACAGTGCATTATTAGATATACCTCTTCAAGGTAGGCAATTTACATGGTTTAATACCCAATCGTTCTCACGAATTGATAGGGTGTTTGTATCTTGCGAGATTTCTGATTTATGGCCAACCTTATCGATTGCTACTGTCGACTCTTCTTTCTCGGATCATTTCCCAATTTTATTTCAGTCCCATGTGTCTTCTTTTGATGGTCCTAGACCTTTTAGATCATTGAATTTATGGTGGGATCATGCTGAATTTGAGCCTTTTGTCCGATCCAATTGGGAAAATATTTGCTCGTCACATTGCCATCAGGATATTACCTTCAAGCTTAAGATGTTAAGGAATGTTATCAAGCCATGGTATTCTAATCATTTTGGCAATTTAGATCGGGAAATTTCTGAACTTGAATCACGTGTGTTGTCTCTCTTTTTCGACTCTATTGCTCGGCCCATGTCATTGCCAGATCTTAACTCCTTGCAAGTTTCCAAATCAGCTCTTCAATCCAAACGTGGTACTTTAGAATCCTTGAGACATCAGCAATCCCGGGTGAGATGAACCCTTCTTGGTGATAATAATACCACTTTTTCCATTGCATTGCCTCAGCCAGATTTCACAATAATAGAATAGAACAAATTGATGATAACGGTACTATTAAAACGGATCAGATGGAAATTCAGGCCGCAATCCATAGATATTTCCAACAGCTCTTTTCAGCTTCTGTTACTGTGCCCTTTTCTCTTCACAAATTGAATTTTGCTTTGGTTGATGCTGGATCAAATTCGGCTCTTACTGCCCCATTTGAGGAGAATGAGGTTTGGTCGGCTATTTCAGCTTGTGGTGATAATAGGGCCCCCGGCCCTGACAGTTTTAATTTCTATTTCTACAAGAGGTTTTGGGGCTGCATCAAACCGAAAATCATGTCGTTTTTACAGTTCTTTTATTCTACTCATCACTTACCGGACTCCATCAAAATGTCTTTCATTGTTCTCATACCGAAAATTGCAGAATTGTCATCTTTGAGTAACTTTAGGCCTATTGCACTTATCAATAGGATCTATAAAATTGTTGCCAAGTTGGTTGCTTCGCGCCTTCAGGCTATCCTTCCCTCGATAATTTCAAGTAATCAATTCGCATTTATCAAAGGTAGAAACATTCACCAATGCTCATTTCTTACGTCTGAGGTTATTCATGATCTTCATTCTCGTCGTCGCTCTTGTCTTGTGATGAAATTGGATTTTCATAAAGCATTTGATAGTGTTTCTTAGGGGTACATTGATTCGGTTCTTCAAAAAATGGGCTTTCACAATAAATGGATTGAGTGACTTTCAAATTGTCGTAAAAATTCAACAACCTCTATTTTGGTTAATGGTCACCGATGGAGCAAATCAAATTACACAAAGGTGTTAAGCAAGGTGATCCATTGTCGCCTTTCATTTTTTTATTGGCGGTGGAAGGTCTAAAACAACTAGTTGAGACTAGTATTTGTGAAGGTATTTTTCCCGGATTCAGCCTCGATGTTTCTCTTCCTGATATTTCGGTCCTTCAATTTTTTGACGATACACTTTGTTTTCTTCTTAATGATGTGGCATGTATTTCAAATTTTGTCCGTATTCTCCGGTGCTTTGAATTGATTTCGGGCTTGAAGATTAATTATCACAAGAGTTCATTAATTGGTGTTCATGTTTCTTCCACTTTACTGCAAGCTTATACGGATTTAGTGGGCTGCCGAATTGATTCTTTCCTGTTTTTGTATCTTGGTACGCCTCTTAGCACGAAACGATTACAGGTAAGTCACTGGGATCCCCTCATTTCAAATTTCAAATCGAAATTGGCTAATTGGAAAGGGGGTTGTCTTTCATATGCGGGTAGATTAATTCTAATTAAATCGGTCTTGTCATCTTTGCCTATGTACTTGCTATCAATTTATGCTTTACCAGCCACGGTTAATGATTTATTGGTTCGTCTTACGAGGAATTTTCTTTGGCGTGGTACCTCTGATTTAAGTGGAATTTGTAAGGTGAGTTGGGACACTATTTCTTTGCCTAAAGAGTTTGGGGGCCTCTCTATTCGAAACTTGAGTCTTACAAATTGTAGCCTCCTTTTAAAATGGATGTGGAAGTTACGGAATCCAGATGTGAACTCTCTTTGGTATCTTTATTGTGTTCGTCTTCATAGTTTTTCCTCTTGGTTTGATGTGATCGATTTCCAATTCTCTAAACTTTCTCCGATTTGGCGTAATGTGATCTCTTGTTGTTATCGTCAATCACAATATTGGAATGTCTTTGTTGATCTTAATAAGGTGAGTGTTGGCAATGATACCTCAGCCCTCTTTTGGTTGGACAATTGGACTTCGAACCAGCCTCTATGTTCTATTTTCCCGGATTTATTTAGGCTTTCGAATATGAAACATTCCTCGGTACGCCTTGGCTGTTTTCACTTATTTGGTGTGAATGGTTTTTCTCGTCCTTTTTGGAAGTGGAACTTGCGATTATCTAGTCGAGAACGATGCGGCGAATTAAAGACTTGGATTTCCTTAGCTTATCCGTATCTCTTCTCTGCTTCTCTTTCTGCCACTGTTGACCTCCCGTCTATGCCATTTTTTAATACGGATCCAGATCGTTTTTTTTATATGAATCAGTCCGGCGTATTTAGGTCATCCTCTTTCTGTATCGGCTTCTTTAAGTCTCGTCTTCCTCAGGCCTCAATTCCTCCGTTCAATCTGATTTGGACATCTTTAGCTCCTCCGAGGGTCAAATTTTTCGGATGGCTATTCCTCCATTTTAGGCTGCCGACAAATGATTTTCTGCACTTTCGCCAAATTACTCCTAGCAGCTGCTGTCCTTTTTGCAGCGAGGTCGAGATCGTGGATCATGTCATTCTACATTGTGGTGGTGCTCATTCCGTTCAGCTGAATCTTTTGGTGTGGATCGGTATTCCTATGGTATTGCCGTCTAGATGTTCGACTTTCTTTCTACTTTGGGGTTCTTATTTTAAATCCGGAATTTGTCGTGACTTCGCCACTTCTCTTTGGTTGATTATTGCCTGGTCCCTTTGGAAGCGACGTAATAAATTCATATTTGAAGGTGTTTTCAACTCGGAGGATATTTGTGTGTCGAGTATCTACTTAGCTTGGTTTTCACTTTCTTGTAATAATCGTAGATTAGCCCTTTATCTTCGGATTTATTCACTAATCCGGCGATGCTTCTTTGTAACTGATTCACTTCGTGAGATTCTCACTTTGAGAATCTTTTCGAATACTTTACTATATATATATATATATATTTTGTGGGGGGGGTTTGGAGTGGGGAAGGGCATGTCCCCCCGTGTTGTTTCCGTCCCGTGTGCGCCTTTTGGTGCTGTGTAAGTGGCGGTCTCAATGAGGGACAAACGTCACCCTCGCTCCTTTCTTCCTGTCCCTTCATTTTTTCAAAAAAAAAATCTCTGTGGTTAAAACACGATGGCTTAAGGCAGCTGATTTGCAATCATTGGAATAGTTCTTTTCCCCCACTTGCCCCGGCGCAACTTTTAAGTTTGAACTCAGGACTTTGCGTCCTATTTTGCGTAATTGGAACCATGAGGTATTTGGCAACTTAGATGACAATATTCAATGATGTAGTGAGTGTTTGTAGCAAATTCAAGCCAACATTGATTCTAATGGTCTTAACGACGTGCTTAGCTTAGAGGAGATGCGAGTTCACTCATAACGTGATATTCATTTGCAGCAAATGAAGCTTATTTAAAAGAAAAAGTGGCATTCATTGGCTGAAGGAGGGGGACCGTAATAGAAAAAATTTTCAACGGGGTCGCTAATGGTTCTAAGAGCGCTAATGGCATTCATGCAATGTTAATTAATGGGAATGTTTCCATGGACTGATCTACTATTAATAGTCATATTGTTGATTATTATTCATCTTTGTTTAGGAATGATAACACTGCCACAATGAACCTTTTCATTGTTCATGAGATTATTCCTAGTTTGGTCTCAAATGAGGAGAACACTTCACTTCTTATTCAGCCTTCTGACGAATAAATAAGGTTAACGGTTTTTGATATGGATCCTCAAAGTGCACCGGGGCCAGACAGCTTTACGGGTTATTTTTTCAGGCTTTTTGGGTTATCATTAGACCCGATATTTGCAAGATGGTTCATCGTTTTTTTAGGATGGCGTTCTTTCCCCTGGGCTCAATTCTAGTTTGTTAACTTTAATTCCAAAAGTTGAGGGGGCGATTCGTGTTGAGGATTTTTGCCTTATTTTCATGAGAAATTTTGGTTTCAAAATTATCACAAAAATTATTGCTAGTAGGCTGAACTTGATTGCTAGTCGTATTATCTCTCAAAATCAGTTTGGGTTTGTTCAGAATAGTAGTATTCAGGATTGTATTTTTGTTGCGTCAGAGGGAGTCAATTTAATGGATAAGAGAAGTTTCGGTGGAAGCATGGCCCTTAAAATTGATATTCTAAAAGCTTTCGATACACTGGATTAGTGTTTTATCTTGGAGGTTTTGGATGCATTTGGGTTTTCTCTCACATTTTGAGATTGGATTTTAAATATTTTTTCGTCAGCAAGAATATCAATTCTAACTTCCTCTGGTCCGCATGGTTACTTTAGCTGCTCCCGGGAAGTCCGTCAAGGGGATCCTTTATCTCCCATTCATGGTTACTTTAGCTGCTCCCGGGGAGTCCGTCAAGGGGATCCTTTATCTCGCATTCTATTTGGTTTGGTTAAAGATTTTCTTAGTCGACGTTGAGAGTGGTCGATTAACTCCTATGTTTCTCTCTCGATCTGTTGCTTTTCCTTCACACTTACTCTATGATGATGATGTTCTCATTTTTGGCAAGGTCACTGTTCGGAACATGAGGGAAATTCATCGTATCTTTCAGCTTTATGGTGACTTATCGGGTCAAAGGGTTAATTTGGATAAATAAGCAGTATTCTTTGGTTCCTCCACTTCGGTTGCTCGTCGATCTCAGCTTGCTGCTGTAATTGGTGTCCATATTAAAAGCTTGCCTTTCACTTATCTTGGCATTCCACTCTTTAAAGGCTCTCATACAACTTCTATTTTAAGACCAAATTTACATCGTATTTTGAGCAGATTTACTTGATGGAAATGTGACTCTTTATCCATGGTTGGCCATATAACCTTGGTTAATTCAGTTATAAATAGCTCGGTTCTTCATTCTTTTTCCGTCTATTAATTGATGGCCACGAACTTTAACCTTTGAGTTAACTCAAGCTGTACGTAACTTTGTTTGGTCTGGTTCGATTGATAAACGTAAGCCTGTGGCTGCCTCTTGGGAAACTTATACTAAGCATATTTCAATGGGGGGTCTTAGCTTGAAGAACTTCTCTGTTTTAAACCATGCTATGCTTGCAAAAATGATTGGGGTCTGATTATTAAAAACAACTGGAGTCGTATACTCCTTTGCAATCGTTTTATCAAAAACGATATGGCTAGGTGCCGTGATTCTTTTTCATCGATTTGGCATGCCTTGTGGCCAATTTATTCTTCTCTTCGCCAACATATTTTCTAGTTTATTGGTCGATGTTCTGCTCTTAATTTCTCGAACTCTAATTGGATTGATACTTGTGTGGCGGATCAACTTGAACTTTCGTTTAATGAGCGTATTTCTCGCTCGGATATAATTGCTTCATTTCTTTCTAATTTGGGTTGGCACAATCTGCCTGAGTTGGCCACTGTTGTCCGTGATAATATTCTCAATGTCCAGCGAGTTGAAGATGGTGAAGATCGATGTATTTGGCATCCCGAAACTCACGGCATATTTAGTGTCAAGCTTTTTTATCATTTTTTTGCAGCAGTCCCCTCCTAATGACTTGTATAAAAAGATATGGCATGCATCTATCCCTCCCTCGTGATCCTTATTTTTTTGGAAGGCCTATACAGGATTTATCTCCACTCACGACAAGCTTCAACAGCGGGGTTTTTCTTTGGTCTCAGTTTACGCTTTTTGTGGCAACAGCATGGGGATAATATTCATCTTTTCATTAAGTGTGATCTAGCAAAAAATTTGTGGCTGTCACTGTCTCTTTTATTTGGGCGTTCTCTTGACATTAGTGGGTCATTACATAACGTTGTTAAATCTATTATGACTCACTATTTTAGCTCCCAAATTCAGATTTTATGGCTTAGCGCCATGGTTAATATCATTTGGCTTATTTGGCGAATTCGAAACGAGATTATTTTTTAGGATCGTCGAACTAGTGTTCATTTCGCCTTATGTAGATTGTGGGTCTTACTTCGTCAAACGGACAAGCTAGTGCATGGTACAATTTGGAACTCCGAGGTTGAGTAACATATTTTAAACTCGTTGATGCTTGTTCCTCGGCTTCGTAGGGCTCCTTGTATTATTCCGATTCGATGGGTTCCTCCTTCTTTGACTTGGATTAAGGTTAATACCGATGCATCAATTATGGGTTGCCTAGGTCCAGCGGGTTGTGGGGGGTTTGTTCAGGGACTCGAATGACTTATGTTTGGGCTGTTTCTATTTTCATATGGACGATATATAGTTATACTTTTATTGTTGAACTCAATTCGATACGCAATTTTTGCAATTGGTAAAGCTTGGGAGCTTGGATGGCTAAACTTTGGATAGAAAGCGACTCGGTCTTTATCGTTAATATGATCAAGTCAAGGACCTGTTTGGTTCATTGGTCTATTTGACCCTCATTGTTAACTTGCTTGCGGAAAATAGAGGACATGAATATTATTGTTACTCAAATCTATAGAGAAGGGAATCATGTTGCGGATGCTTTGTCAACTCTTGGTAGAATTTCCTCAGATTTATTTTGGTCCGATAGACTACCCAATTATTGTTTAGATTTATTTTTGCATGACTTAAGTGGCCGTGGTTCTTATCGATTTACTTAATTTGTTCGTTTGTGCTATTTCTTTTCTTTTAATAATATTTAAGTTCGGGTTTGGTTGTCTTGGGTCGCGGGGGTGCCAACCTAGTTGGGATGTCCGTCCTTGATAACCCCCGTCCTCAACGTTTACTTAAAAAAAATCTCTTGGAATGCAAATCCTTTTTGAACGCTTTAACCAAGAAAATAATTGATCAACCAAAGAAACTATCGTATGCCAAGGTTCTTCCTGAATCTGTTTGAGAATGCATATTTACCAAGTTGAGGTTGGTGGAGCAAAATGAAAGTTGAGGGCGGCAAAACGTAAAACATGCCAAGTCGATGGGGTAAAGTATATATTTGACCTTTTTTTTTCAAAGAAATTGACATACATGCTGCGACCAAATCTTTCATCCATGATTTTCCTTTGTCCAACTAAAACGTATTTTTGGTATATTTCTCTCTTGGCTTCCAGTCGGCATCGATCCGTCACTTTTAGCCTCCTCCGCTACTCTCACCCTCTACTAGTCGCACCTCCACTATACTTGGCCTCCTCCGCTAGTCTCGGCCTCCTTCACCAGTCGCTCAAATTTACACCTTCAGATCTGAGTTCTCCACCGTCGATAGTCTTCGTCAACATCTATCTTCTGCTGATCCACCTTTGCCGCTATCTCCACCTCTCCTTCAGCTTTGATTTGCCACGCTATCCAGCCTCACCTTTGGTCCCACTGTTAGTTCGATCTGACCTAAAGGAATCAATTTGCGGTGAATGTCTGACAGATCGGAAAAGAGAGGGCAGATTTTCAGAGAGTTGGTGATATTGAAGTTCATATGGCCAACCCGAGGCGACAAATTACCGTTAACCCCAATCCTCACCGAGACCACCCTCAGGCTGCCTTTACCACCCAACACCAATACTACAGCCATCGTCCTCAACCCATTACCGACCATCTCCATCACCATCAACAAATTCAATCAAGACTATGTTTATATCAATCTCAATCCCAAAATCATAACACATTTTCATCGATCAACCCCGATAAAGTTTACTTCGAAAACTTTCCAAATAAGTATGATTCTTATGCTATGAGAAGGATTTTTAGAAAGTATGGAGTATCAGGATGGGTTTATGTTGCTAGGAAAAGAAATAAGCTAAACCTTAACTTTGGCTTTATCAGGGTGGACGGATCATTACCGCTCCATAAAGCGCTTTATAGACAGAACTCAATCTCAATTGGTGTGGTGAATCTTCGTACGTATAAAGCTAGGTTTGATAGAACATCTGGTGCCCCGACTTAGAAACCTGTGAGGAGAGTTCCACCTCCAAACAAGCCGACTTTCCATGACTCTCTACGTGATAGCAGGACTTATGCAAAAGTTATGGCTAATATTGGCGACACAAAAGAGGAATCAAGCAAATCAACAATTGCTCTTGAGGTATCATTGACTCATTGAAATTTGAATATTGTCAGCGCCTCCTGGAACGATAAGTCTTGTTTGGCCAATCTTATTAATATCTCACATGTTAGGAACATTTTCGATTTGGTTCATGAGCATGGTTTTGCTATTGATATTGTTGTTCCAGCTAGGGGAGATAATGTTAGCGCATATTGGTAACACTCCCGATCTTGTCCAAAAGGAGATGGATTTGCATTCCCAATTGGAACTCCACCTTAGACAAAAAGAAATTTTTATGAAGGAGCGGAGCGGAGTGCGTTGGCTGAAGGATGGGGATAGAAACACTAATTTTTTTCATCGTGTGGAGAATGTGAGATGTTCATCTATGGGAATCAAAACTTTGATGATAAATGGCGTGTTGTCTAGTGATAATGATCAAATTGTAGATTTTATTATTGATTATTATAGCCATCTTTTTAGGAAGGACGAAGATGTTTCGGTGGACTGCCATCTTATTAATTCGGTGGTTCCTTGCTTAGTTACCGCGGATGATAATGCGGCTTTACTCTGCTGTCCCGATAGGGAAGTGATTCGTGAGGCTGTTTTCAGTCTTGATGCTAGCAGTGCCCCCGGTCCGGACGGATTTTCGGGTCTCTTTTTCCATAGTTTTTGGGACATTGTGGGTATGGATGTGTGCAACGCTGTTTGGGATTTCTTCCGTTCAGGTCACATGATTCCGGGTACGAATTCCAATCTCATGACTTTGATTCCTAAGAAAGAGGGTGCTATCCATGCTGACGAGTTCCGCCCCATTGTTATGAGCAACTTCATTCTCAAAATTATTAATAAAATCTTGGCCAACCGTCTTGGAATTATCGCTTCAAGAATCATTTCCGACAATCAATTCGGCTTTCTCAAAGGTCGTAACATTCATGATTGTATCTCTTTGGCTTCGGAGGGCCTAAATCTTCTTAACCAAAATACTTTTGGTGGCAATCTTGCTATGAAAATCGATATCAAAAAAGCTTTTGATACTCTTGATTGGGGCTACCTCAAGGCAGTTCTCTCGGCGTTTGGTTTCTCTAGGTCTTTTGTTGCGTGGATCAACAATATTCTGAATTCTGCCCGGATTTCCATCTTAACTCCGTCGGGCCAGCGCGGCTATTTTAGTTGCGGCAGAGGTGTCCGCCAAGGGGATCCCCTCTCCCCGCTTCTATTTGGTTTGGCGGAAGACTTTCTTAGTAGACTGATTAGCTCTTTTGTTCATTCGGGCAATATAAAGCCCATGAGGTACACCTCTGTCGCCTCCTTTCCTTCTCATATGCTTTATGCCGACGATACCTTATTATTTTTCAAGGCTTCCTCTTCGAACATGCGGATAATCAAGGATATTTTTGATCTTTATGCTGCCAACTCTGGTCAGAGAGTGAATTGGGATAAATCGTGTGTTTATTTTGGAGACTCGGTCACTTCGGATAGAGCTGCCACTTTAGCAGGAATTACCGGTATAAGCTTCGGGCATTTACCCTTTAATTATCTTGGTGTGCCGCTGTTTCGTGGGTCTCCTAAAGCTGTTCACCTGAGACCGACTTTCAACAAAATCTTAAGCAAATTCGGGGGCTGGATGGGTAATGCTCTTTCCATGGCTGGGAGAATTACCTTGGTTCAATCAGTCATTAACAGTTCCTTACTTCACTCGTTTGCCGTCTATCGCTGGCCTAGGTCCTTGATCAAAGGTTTAGACCAAGCTATTCGGAACTTTATTTGGTCGGGTCGAGTTGACAATCGTAAGTTGGTAACCGCTCCTTGGAATATCTGTACGAAACCCATATCTTGTGGCGGGCTTGGCATTAAGAAGATCGACAACATTAATTATTCGATGCTGGGCAAATTCGCTTGGAATTTAATTTCTAAGAAAAATCGCTGGTTTAATTTTATGGCTGGTAGATTTACCAAAAATGATGTGCCTCGGGTTTTGATTCGTAATTCTAGCATCTGGAATTCTGTTCGTCTGATCTATGATATGATTAGGAAGCACACCTTTTGGTCTCTTGGCCCGAATTCTGCTCTCAACTTTTGGAATGCTCCTTGGATATCTCCTTCCATTGCCGAGCAGCTTCATTTTTCCACTGCTGACTGTCTCGCTCATGGTGACTTGGTTAAGGATTTTGTTCGCAATAATGATTGGGCTGAGCTGCCATCGTGTATCCCGGACACGATTAAAGATTCGGTCAGGCAAACTCCTATTGCTCTTGATTCTTCGGATGTTTGCTTTTGGAAACCATCTTCGAATGGTACTTTCAGCGTCAAGCTTTTTCATAGATGGCTTCAACCGCGTCATATCTCCAATGCTATTGCTAAGAAACTTTGGCAT
>CAOJBI011716510.1:0-20813 GCA_948277035.1 Euphorbia corollata
TTTTGTTGGCCTTACGGGGGCAGAATACAGAAAAACTGCATTCTGCCTAGTAACTGGTTGGTCGACCAGTTACTTGGACAGAATGCAGTTTTTCTGCATTCTGTCCAAGGCCGACGGTTTTCTCCCAAAAATCCAAAATCCAACTTTCAATCATGCATAAATTAAATATGCAATCGTTCCAACAACATCATAGCATCATTCAACATCAATTTCATGCAACAATTCATCCAAATTCATCCAATTTTCATCAAATTTCATCAAAATTCCAAAAAACCCAAAAATTGCAATTTCAATCAAAACTCGATTCTAATCAATCCTAAGTATGCCAATAGCTTCTAATATGTAAATAGGATGTGTTAGGGTACTTACAAGCCTCCGAGAAAGGTGCTCACCTCGTTGAAACGCTGTCGAAAGTCCCGCCGCCGTCTCGGGGAGTCCGTAGTAACTCCGATTAGCCGGGAGTAGATATTGCTCCCTAGAACTGATATAGGGGATGGACACAAGCTTCTCGTCGATGTTAACCTCCTCCGGAGTCGGGTGAAGGACTTGAAGCGGAAACCGGATATTGTCAAGTTTATACCACATAGAAATCCCAAAAAAGCGGAACAGAAGCGGGAAAAGAAGGAAGAAAAGGAGTGAAATCATGATGGAAAATCGAAAGTAGTCGAAAATCTAAGGTTGGGGCGGCTGGAAATCGCAAGAGGTTGTGAAGAATTGAGAAATATAGGTTAAAGGAGAGGCTGCCCCGATTCTGCAATTTAAATTGCAGAATCGAGTAAGTAGCCGATCGATTACTTACTAGGCTGGGCCCATTCTGGGCCCAGCAGCCTGCAGCCCTTCTCCCTTACATTTTTTTTCTTCTTTCTTTCCTTTTCTTTTCTTTTTTCTTCCTTTCGGTTTTGTTTTAAAATAAGCAAATCGAGATTAAATTTTCTTTTGCATCACATATCATGAATTAAATCACGCATTAACAATAACGTAAAATAATAAATAAAAATAATCATCAAAATCAAAATCTAAGAATAAATATACCATATGTATAAAATAGAAATCAACAACGCAAAATTAATTTTGACATTGTCCGAGATCAATTCGCTACAAAGAGCACTCATCATATTTCTCTAATAATATCCTTGTTTGACAACTTTTCTCCCAGATGAGAGCAGTTGATCACCGTATCCGATAACTTTTCTACAAGATGTAAAAAGTCGATCACCACATCCGATAATTTTTCTTCTAGCTAAGAAAAATTCATCATCATATCCGACAGTGTTTTCTCTCGGACAAAAAAGAACTGATCATTCCACAACTTTTCTCCCGATAAGAATAGTTGATCACCACATTCGACAATTTTTCCTCCCAGTCGAGAAAAATTGATCACCGTATCTGATAGAATTTCCTCCCAAATAGGAATGACTAATCATCACAATTGTTATTATTTCCACACCAGAAAAAGAACTGGTCAATGCGGCTGACAGTGCCAAACTCCCAGATGAGAAAACTGATCAACAAAGTCGACGCCATCATCGTCAATACTGCTTTCAAATTAACATAAAAAATGGGACAAGTATGATCCTTTACTCAATCACTGCATCATACATAGACGAACTGTGACTAGCTTTCGAAAACTGCATTCTCATACACTAAGAATAATTTGAAAATCGCGTTCTCACGCACAAAAATATTTTCAAAATCACATTCTCATGCGAGAAAAATATTAAAAATTGTTGAAAAACATGTTTTCTCATAAATATGTTTTATCACATGCATCTTTTTCCGGCTGTTTCGTGTATATACAATTATCGACTTTCGAAATTTATATACACGAGGGGCAAACTGTTAGTACGGTCCGTCAAGCCCAATGATGACACGATACCTATTTCATATCCAGAAAATTCGAGAGCCTAAACGGAACCGTATCGTGCTCATAAATCAAAATTTTGAAAATCGCATTCCGCAAAAAGCGACAAATCCCGTTTTTAAATTAAGAAAAAAAAAATTAGGTCAAATCAGTAATGGGCCTATCGGCCCATTATTGGATAAGCCAGTACCGGATTAAGTGGACTGACCTAAATTAGGTATTGTCCTATTAAGAAACCAGCTGATCGGCCCATTACTAGGTAAAGGGCCGATCGGCCAGTTACTTAATATGAGGGCTAAAATTGCCATCATTTCCAGGATTATTATTACTCCGTCAATTTAAAATCGGGATTTATCGCTTTTCGCCGAATGCGATTTTTCAAAATTCTGATTTCTGTGCACGATACGGTTTCGTTTAGGCTCTCGAATTTTCTGGATATGAAATAGGTATTGTGTCCTCATTAGGCTTGACGAACCGTGCTAACAGAAGGCCTTTGATATAAGTACTTCATCGGGTCTACTTTGGCCACAGCTTGCACCTAATATGATTGAAAATAGTGTCAAAGTTTCTTTGTTAGCCATACCATGGCAGCACACTTCTTTTCAACTATCGTGTAACGTGATTCATATTCGAGCAATTTCTTACTGAGGTAGTAGATGGCATGCCCCCTTTTATCATCATGTTCCTTCCCCAACATTGCCTCTATAGATGTTTCTTCAATGGCCAAATACAAGATCAAGGGTTTTCCTGGGATAGGGGGCTTCAAAATAGGCGAATTTGCTAAATAAGCCTTGATCTTATCGAAGGCTTCTTGACATTGTTTATTCCATTCCACCGGCTGTTGTTTTCTGAGAAGCTTGAAAATAAGTTCACACATAGTAGTCAATCGTGCAATGAAACGACTGACGTACTGAATTGATCCTAGGAAACTTCTAACCTCCTTTTCAGTCTTAGGGATAGGCATTTCTTGTATAGCCTTAATTTTCTCGGGATCCATCTCTATACCACGCTGGCTAACAATGTGACCAAGTAGCTTACCCGAAGTTACACCAAAAACACATTTTTTTGGGATTGAGGCATAAATTGTTCTTCCAGGGTATTAGATTTAACTAGCATGTCATCCACATATACTTCTACTTCTTTATGAATTAAGTCATGGAGTAAAGTGGTGACAGTTCTTTGATAAGTTGCCCCCGCGTTTTTTAATCCAAACGACATAACTCGATAGCAATATGTGCCCCATTCAGTAATAAAATCCATCTTGAACTTGTCAATTACATTCATCAATATCTGATTATATCCTGAAAAGCCATCCATGAAAGAATACATGGTGGCCCTTGCAGCACTATCAACCAAGACATCGATATGCGTAAGTGGGAAGTCATCTTTTGGGATGGCCTTGTTCAAGTCATGGAAATCAACACACACCCTAACTCTGTCATCTTTCTTAGCAAGTGGGAAGTCATCTTTTGGGATGGCCTTGGTCAAGTCATGGAAATCAACACACACCTAACTCTGCCATCTTTCTTGGCTACAGGAATGACGTTTGCAAGCCACGTAGGGTATTCAACTACTTCTAAGAATTTGGCCTTGATTTGCTTTGAAATCTCTTCTTTAACCTTTTCAGCCCATTCAGGACGTAAACGTCTCATTTTTTGTTTGATTGGACGGATTTTAGGATCTGTCGGTATTCTGTGTTCTACTATGTATCGATCAACACCAGACATATCATCATATGACCAAGCGAGAGCTGTAACGTGTTCATTTAATACTTTTACCAACTCTCTTTCTTGTTCGATTGATAATTGATTAGGAATTATTACCATTTTAGGATTCTCTTCTATGTTTAAGTTAACTTCTTTAGTGACATCGTTGTTAATATTGAAAATGCTAGATGTATGCTGAAATGGATCCATGGAATCATAATCAGAGACAATCCAAATAAGCAAAGTTTCCACTTTTATTGAATGCATTAAGAGCTACATTATTCATTTCATAAACATCAGACAAGGAAGTAAAGAACTCATCCTCTTCTATCAGAGTTGGTCCTTCTTCTATGATCGCCATGCTTGCGGATGCTTGCCTACTAGTATCATTACAATCTCCTCATTGTCTTCTTCATCAGTCTCCATTTTTGCCTTCCCCTTGTTTACTTGCGCTGGCTTTAGTTCACTCTCTTCCACAAGATTCAGCTGGTTTCTTAGCCTTTTTGCTAATATCCCAAAAAGCTTCTCCTCTTGAGATGACACATCAGGATCCCTCTTGATTCTCTATTCATCACCTTGTATCGGGGGGTTGACTTCTCCAATGATCTTACCGGTGTTGACATTGACAAGATTCATTATTTGTTCCATTATTTCACCACTTTTAATCATATTGGCGACTGACCCTGTCCCATATTTACTGATGTCCACAATGTTTGAAAAGATCTCAAACCGAGTTGTGTTCGAGACATGTGAGTGACAGTTTCTGGGGTCCCATCATAAGGACCTTGCTTGGATCGCCTGAAGTTATTCTGCCTCGAGCATTTGCTATTGGGACGTCTCGGTCCTTTGTACCCTAGGCCTACAGGTCGCAGTTCTCCTGGTCCAATGTTAAAAGTGGGTACGCCCTAACCTTGCGCTCTGAGTCCCGTTCCAGGTATGCGATGATGTTGCATCTATTTCTTAATCCACGGGCTCTAGTACTCCTATGGTTGATCATCCTGATCATCCCCTATAGCTACAATCGTGAAGCCTCTCATATTATGCTTAGTGATGCTCAATGCTGCTATAGTAGAAGCTCTATCTGCTTCCAATGTAACAACTTTTCATCTGAAGAGAATCTTTACCTTTTGATGTAAAGTAGATAGTACACCTCCCAAAGCATGAAACCACGGATGTCCAAGTAGAAGGGAAAAAGTTACATGAATATCAATAACCGTAAATAGCACGAAGGATGAGATTTCTCCGAAATTTACCTCCGCCTCAAAGGTACCGATAACGATTCTTATTGAATCGTCATAGACTTTTATGAACGCTGTTGACTTCTTCAATGCTCCTTCGCTTAAACCAAGAATTGGAAGTATTTGTCTAGGATAAACATTAAGAGTAGAGCCATCATCGATCATAATGCATGGCATGATTCGTCCTAACACATTGGCTTTTAATAAAGGGCTTTATTATGTCTTGTCCCCTCGTCAGGTAAATCTGTACTCGTAAACACTATATCTAGATTGATGGTAGCAACCTCAGTATTTAGTATGGCACAAACTTGCTCAGGAGAAGCGGTCGGGGAAGTTTCTATTTCCACGAGGTTCTTGACTATGGCCATTCTATGTTCCTGAGATTTAATCAAAAGCTCTTAAATGCTTATCTTGGCTTGAGTGGATTTCAACTGGTCGATTATTGGTTCTTCAACTCTTGTTGACACCATTGGTCGACTTGTAACCATTAGTGGCTCGTTCCTTTGTACCGGAGGTTCTGGTACTCTAGTTACTCTACCTCCCCTTGTAATCGGATTCACATGTTTTAAGGGTGAGTATGTTGTTTCGAAGACTTCAAATTCATCAAAGTCTTCATCTAATGGTATATCTTTCAAACTAATGGATTTATGCCTAGTAACCTCATCTTCTGATTTGTCTGTCATAAATGGCCCTTCCATAAAAGGTGCCTTTTTATTTGATTGGACAACGGATTTCACCTGCAGCACATGGGAAATGACTGCATTACCTTGAAGTCCAGTCCTAATCATGTTGATGATCGAGGAAGAAGCGCCTTGTGTGGTTCTTTTCCTCTAAGCATGTCCAGGGTATCACAATACATAAATTTCTTCAAATTGTATTCTTCAAAGTCGAGATCATATTTCTCCACATACCAAGGGTAGTTTCTTGAGGACTGAACAAATGTAGGAAGCGTTTCTTTGGCATTCTCCCATGACAAGTACCGCAATGGAAAACCAGAACACGTTCTTTCTGGTAAAGCGGTTGCTGGTGGATCAATCCATGTAAAATAGTTAAGAAATTGATCGACCAAATTATTACAGGAGTATTTTTTATATAAATTTAATCCTTCAAACCAAACTAACGCTTTGCTACTCAAAGTGAGTCGAAATTTCTCTCGCCAATGAGCATAATATTTCTCTTCATAGTTCATGCAAACCACGAATCCTCTGAGATGAGTTGCAATGTCTTGAGAACCATCAAACACCAAATGATAATTTTCATCAAGATTCGGCTCCATAACCTGTCTTGCAAGCATTTCTTGCCTATTTTCTGCTCGGATTCTTTCTACAATATATTCCGGGCTTGGATCCTGACCAAGCTCTCTAATCATATTAATCTGATAATTTTCATCAAAATTTGTGAGCTCCCCGGAGTCTTGGCTTCCGACCGACCCGAAATCATCTTAATCGGGCTCTTGATACGAAGCGTAACTCTCTCGCTATTTGAGTTAATCAACTGGCCATGATATATGTGCTCATTATTATATTTGAATTCTACAGGCTAGTTGATTGGGGGAACATCAAACTCTTCTTCAAAATCAGATAGTGCTCCAGGATTTTCAACTTCACCATCTGGATTACCATTCATAAATTCTTCGAACTCGATTTCATCTTCAAAATCTACATCCCATTGTGCTATGTCAGCCTGAACATCAACTTGTTCCACATTTTTAGGCCAGTTGACTTCATCATTGACGTCCCAAAATGGGTTAGGGACTTCGTGAACTGGGGATTGTACTCTCCATGGATCGAAATTGAAGTTGCCCCTGTTTCCATTTGCATTCCTTTGATTTGGCCCCAAATCTTGATCTAGTTTAGGAATGACGGCATCATCATTATTTTCCTCCCAATTTGGATCTTCTTCAGGGTCTTCTTCCTTTGAGTTTTCTACAAGATCCTCCTTAGGATCTTTTTCCGGATCTTCTTCAGGATTCCCTTCTGGATAAGTAACCAGGTTTTCTTCTAGATTGATCGCCAGATCTTGAGGAACCAATCCTTGATCGTCATTAATTCGCTGATACATCTCGTTAAATTCAACTCTCATCCTTTCGAGATCTTGAAAGGCTTCATTAACGGTCTTACCATAATCATCTAATTCCTTTCGGACTTCCTAAAACAAGTCCACGGGATCTTCTTGCAAGTTTTCATACCGTAATATCCGTTCCAGTAGTTAGGGTCATTCCAAGCACGTTTCGGATCATATTGTTCTTCCTGCTACTTCCCCTGGATATTCAAAGATAAGTTACTTTGATTAGAGGAATTCCTAATCTCAAACTGAGAACTGCCTTCATATTCTGGATCCATGTAAGGAGGAGGAATAACAGGTTGTACTAAAGAGGAAGACAACATTTCTCATACTCTGTTTTGAGTGTCTACCTCTGGTTCTTCCCACCAACGAATCTCCGTGGAATTGGGATATGTGACCATGAAATTGTGCATGAATGCTCTTGAAAGGTAGATCTAGTTCCAATTTCTCTCCATAGGAAGCAAGTTAAACCATTCGAGGGCAGGACCGACCAGAAACCTTGGGAATTGGGAAGCAAATCCCATAACAAGTATTCCCTTGGTATGCATAAAGTGAGTGAACCTTTCTTCATGTTCAGATGGGTCAGTGTTTCCCCAATAAATCATACCGCCTGGTACTCGGTAGTAGACTTTTCCTTCACGTGTGATTTCCTGAACGTATTGGTCTACCTGATACATGAGGTCCAGGTTCTCAAAAATAGGATTTTCACCCCATCCCATGTTGTGGTGAAAATTTTCAAAAATATCCTGTTGGTTATTATCTCCTCCAATCCTTATATTAATGAAATTTACGAAAGCCAGGAAATTGGGGAGCAGATTTGTTTGAGTACTGGGCTTTTTCTCTGGCTCCTCAACCTTTCCGTCAGCAAAGATCTGTTGTAAGTCCTTTAATACATGGGTGCATTCATTAGTATGATACCCTTTCATGACATGGTAAGCACAGAAGTTATCTCAGTCAGCTGCTGCAGGAGGGGTAAACGGTTTGAGGCTTTATAACACATTGGCCATCCTTAGCTTAGTGAAAATTTTAGATAAAGATTCCACCCATGGAGAGATGGATTGATGATTCTGAACCTGAACGGTTGCTACAGTCTTAACAATAACTTGAGGACTCTGCTTGGTGTAGCCAGAGTTATTCTGTCAAGACGTACTTCCCTTTTCAAAAGTCCTAGACTTGCCCTAGGATTGATATTCTTCTCTCTTCAACTTGTCCGCTTCCTCGTACTTTTTAATCTTTTTAGCATAGCCAATGACTACATTGAAGGTTTTGAAGTGTTTCATTTTCATCTCATCTTGATATTTCTAATTAGATCCTTCCACAAGCTTAACAATCAGAGCCTCTTGATCAGGGGCACCAGTTACCAATGTCCAAATAGCCATCCATCGGAGGTAATAAGCTTCAAAGATCACATTAGGGCACTGGCATATCCTCTCGAGATCTTGCAAAGTTGTTTTCAATGAGATTAAATGCATAATTCTCAATGAAAGCAAAGCCCAGCTTTTCCCAGTCTGACTTCATCTCTAACGGTAGACTCATGTACCAGTCAGTCGTAGGACTACGAAGAGTAGTCTGAAAGAGATTAACGATATGAACTTCGGGTATCGCCATTCCCATCATAATCCTAAGATAGGCTTCGATGTGGGCATGGGGGGATCCTTTGCCATTATACGGAGCAATAGATGGTATAACAAAATTTGGAGGTAGAGCTTCGGATTCATTCAGCTTGTATCTCTAAGCTTGTCAACTTGGCTTTTAACTCATTCAACTTAGCTTCTTATTCTGCATTTCTTTGAGATTCGGAAACAACCATGTTTCTCAGATAACTTTGAAATTCTGGCATGTTGACAAAATTCTGGAAATCCTCGTCAAGTTCCCGTCTTTCAGACGTGTTGTTCTTGGATTCAGAAAAGAAATCTTCGAGGGACTCTACGATGGAAGGGTACCTTACTTTCTCTAAACCTGCAGTACGTTCTAAATGAGAATTGGTACATTTCCAACTAGAAAACATAACTAATCAAATGTTAGCAAATGCAATTCGGGGTCATTCCCCTTTTCGATGTATTTATGTAAAAGTGCATGTATGAAAGGTTTGAGAATTGAAACATCTATCATAAGTCAGATTAGTCAGGGAGACTATTTCTAAAGTAATCACAATTTACAAGAATGACGGTCTATAGTCAACATGTGTTGATTCTATTAGTCGATTGCGACTCGCGATCGACTTCGAAGTGAACTGACTCTTGGGTTGGTCGAAATTGACTCAATGGTCCAAAGATAACTTTCTATGGTTAAGATGTGTTGACTATATTAGTCGATTATGACTCGAGGTCGGTTTTGAAGTGACTCGACTCTTGGATTGGTCGAAGTTGACTTAATGGTCCAAAGATGGCTTTATATAATCAAGATGTGTTGACTATATTAGTCGATTACGACTCGGTATCGGTTTTAAAGTGACTCGACTCTTAGGTCGGTCGAAATGGACTCAATGGTCAAAAGATGACTTTCTATAGTCAAGATATGTTTACTATATTAGTCGATTACGACCCGGGGTCGGTTTTAAAGTGACTCGACTCTTGGGTCGGTCGTAATTGACTCAATGGTCCAAAGATTACTTTCTATAGTCAAGATGTGTTGACTATATTAGTCGATTACGACTCGGGGTCAGTTTTAAAGTAACCCGACTCTTGGGTCGGTCAAAATTGTAAAACCTGATCATTTTGATCGAATAGTTGATTTTAGCAGAAGGAATAGTGGTCGTTATAGTCAATGAGATTCTTCGGTAAAATCTAAAAAAGTCTGACTTTTTGGTCAAACAATTGACTTTTACAGTCGGAATAGTAACTTTTACAGTCACGGGGACTTTAGGGTCGAATTTGGAAAAGTTTGACTTTTTGGTCAAATGGTTGACTTTTACAATCACTGGACTCTAGGGTCGAATTTGGAAAAGTTTGACTTTTTGGTCAAATGATTTACTTTTACAGTCAGAATAATGACTTTTACAGTCATGGGAACTCTAGGGTCGAATTTGGTTTCTATAAGCCGGATATATGGCTTTGGTAGCCGAGGTGACTCTTTGGTTGGGACTTGTATTTTCGGGATGCTATTTCTAAGGAAAATGCAATGTCACACGATAAATATCATGGTGCATAAAGATGTGGTTAGCTTTCACACAATCGTGATGATATGCACAAGTTTTACATTTTAAAACGTGCACAAAGAGCAAACGGTCAGATCGTGCCTACCGCCCTTATTCTCCATTAAGTTACTTCGCTTTTACTTCAACAGGGGACTACCGAAGTCTACTGGCATTCTCACATGGTTTAAAGTAATCTATGGGAAGTATCTATGGTTAATCTATATGTTGGGCTTCGATCTAAGTCAAGGGTGCGAAATGGGTACCCTGCGCCTTTGTGTACTGAAGTTCGATGGCCCTAAAGCGAACCAAAGTAACTTTTTCCGGATATAATATACTCGGGTACTATGATCCCATGTGAATCAAAGTCCTTTGTACGTTACGCAAGGGGTGTGATCAGATCCATACCCCAAGCCCAAAAGACACCTAATTTGGTTAAAGGGTGACATATGCACGTGCAAATGCAACCCTAAAATTTTGCGTAATAGCAATTTCACCATAAATGCCATAATTCTTGGTTTTTGAATAAAAGTTCATTATTATATCAAAAATCGAATTTTATTAAAACATTGATTTTAATAAAAATAAACCACTTCCCCAGCTGAGTCGCCATTGTGAGTGGGTGGTCCTTTTTGAAAGAAGGTGTTATCTGAAAAATGGGTCGAACTACGCGAGGTGCGAATTCACCTAGGTTTTGTGTTTAAAAATAAAAAAAAAGGCATTCGCTCTCTGGGGATTAAATTTGTTTAAGAGAAATCATTTTCAACTTGATTTTCTTACAATAATGATAAAAATAGTAAAATAAGGTTAATACCTTATTTTACAGAAAATGAGTCGCCACCCAGTTCAGCTCCACCAGGAAGTGTGGTATACTAATCCGTAGTAGGATTTTTATACCTGAAAAGTTGAGATTCTGAGTTCGGATATAATAGTTACTAATTTATTCAAATATCGAGAATTATGACTTAAATGATAATTTCGGCATTACGACAGCTTAATAAAACAATAATTTGTTATAGAAAATCCAGCAGAGTAATGGCGCTACTTCGGATTTTTCATAGTAATCTGGACAGAGTTTCCCCTTATTTCAAGAACCCTATCTTTACCTGCAAACTCGATTATACATATTAACGCATTTTATTAAAATAGTAAAGCAACTCCAGTGGTTCTTTACTCCAACATGCAGTGTTAATTGTAATGAAAATGAAAACAAGAGATTTTAATGCTTAGAGCCAATACACTCAGTTACCTTTTCGTTGTTCCAGAATGATGTGAGAGCTGGTATGGGATCGAGTTTGTCGAGATTTAAAAAGCTTTGAGAAAAGTTGAAAAATAAAGCGATGGAAGTGATTTGGAGACGTTTTGACTCGAGTTATGGCTATAATCTCGAATAAAACTGATTTAGAATGAGTTTTGACGAGTTTAAGTCGAGAATTTCTGAGGGAAACTTGACTCAAATCGAAGCTATAGAGATTTTGAATAAAGAAACTTGAATTCGGCCGACGCGTTTAGAAGCGAAAACTGACGAAAATAGCTCTAGGGCGAATCAGGATTCGAACGTTGCTTCAAATGGAAGATAGGCATTTCCTTTTATAGGAAATGGGTAATTAGCCCGCGGGATAATTACCTACCTAGGGGGTAGCCCCCTAGGTTCCCAGAAAATGGGGGAAGCTACCCACTAGGGGGGCAGAATCCCCCAAATCCGAGGAGCCTAGGGATTAGAGTAGGGCATGGTTCGACGGGTTTTGATTTTTCATGATTTTTTGATCTTTTTTGCAAACTCGAACTTTTCGAAACATGTTTTTTCAGATTTGGAAATTTGCAAATAAATAAATAAATATGACAACTCGGCTCCGTGCGGCTCGTGTCATTCCCGTGATTCGAAGTTGGTAAATTTCCTCATCGGGTCTAAGCGGACCGTGCTAAGAAACATCATTAGAGTTAAAAAACGATTCATGTTGTAAAAAAACACACAAATAGAAACTATTGTTCGCCACTTTTCTATTGATATCTAAACAAGTTTAATGCAAAGAACATCAAAGGGGCCAAAAACATGTTCTAGGTGTTGTCAGTACCAAATATCGAATAGAAAAATGATGATAACTGTAAGTGTATAGTTGCGATATAATTTTAAAAGATATCGATCCCATAGGGAAGGAGTTTGGTTTTGAAAATGGTTACTTGAAAACACAGTTGAAAAAATAAAATAAGATAACATAATTTAAGAAAATATTTATAAAGATAGATGTGGAACAAAGATAAATGCATGAATAGAATAGAGTTAGTAAAGAGCATATAGATTTTCCCTAAGATCAATAATAGAAGTGCAAAACATGCAAAATGGTTAGAGATGCATCAATCAAGACATAACTTCAACAAACTCGGTTCTAGTCATTCTAATACCCTAAATTCACTGCAGAGCAACACATTAAATGACTTTTCTAAATCTAGTGTAAACAAATTGTGATGCTTATAAAAACCTAGACAACATCTATACGATGCTTAGTATGAGTCACTCTTACATAACCACATTTAGTAAGTTACCACTCCAAAAATGTTGGCTCACTAAATGGTGTTATTATCATAGATTCAGTGATTATACACAATCTTATTGACCTCGAAATCACTCTTAAAGTCAACTTGAAAGCATATAACTTTATTAGTATAAATGGCTCAATACAAAATGCGCAATATAACACATAGACATGCCATAAACTTCAAAATAGAAAGTATAAACAGAAAATAAAGCAAAGTTGTAAGGTATGTAAGTGAAAGCTAAAGTTGATCAAACCGTATCCACTCTTTTAATGGAAGTCATCAATTCCCGTAATTCCTACGTCTACTTTGAATTCGATCTCGACTTGTACAAAACATGTGTTAGGATACTATTCTTTGTGAATATCAAATAAAAGAATGTTGAAGAACAGAAACTTTTATTGATAAGTGCTTTGCAAGTATACTTGAACAATAATAGCTCATATATGAAGAGAAATTTAGTGAACGATACACAAATCGAATCACTAACACATTTGTCTCTCTATCATTGAACTTAGTAAAATTTATGTGATTTTCACTTCTCTATCTTTGTTCAATACATTATATTTTTCTCACTCTAACCATTCATAATATCGTCTCTGGAATTGGCAGAGAGAATGTCTATTTATAGAGATCCAAGGTGGCAGTTATCCAAGATGAACTAACGTGACTTTTGCCGAAAGGTTGCATTATCCATTTGTGATAGGCTGTTGAATCTTCACCCTTATCTGCATGGAAAGGCACATTTTCGTGTATCCATAGTCTTTCATAGGTATGATTACGTTTGGTAGTTGATGGAGGTTGATCGTCTTTATCCGGTGGTTGATAGTCTTTATCCGGTGGTTGATAGTTAAGAAGAGTTGTCTAAACCCGACATGACTTTCAATCATGACTGATATGTCATGCTCGTGAATGTTGAAGAAAAATAGGTTGCGAGCGTGATACCAAGTCACGAGCATGATTCTTGAGGTCGTGAATGGCATTTACGATCATGACATGGTTGTGACTTTAATATTTCTTCATGAATCTTCTTTACAACTTCCCAATTTTTGACATCTTCGATCAGATGCCAAATCCTTATATTTTCATGCCTATTTTGCACCTTTTTAACTCCTTTTGCATAGAATTCCACTTCCGATCATTTTACTTCCAAGATTCGCCTAGTTTCTGCACTTGCATAAAAAACAATTACATACCCCGTGAAATCTTTTATATGAAGTATAAAATGACACTAAACCAATACGTAAAATACTTATGATAATAAGTGTAATTATACATTTATCACACCCCCACACTTAACTTTTTCCTTGTCTTCCAAGTAAACAAAAAAAAATGTATAGAATTGGTATTGAAGTTCGTACCTCATTTGTGAAAGACGGTCACAGTGAGTATCACATTCTCACGTAGCATAAGAATCAAGTAGAGATTTTGAAATTTCCCACAAACTAGTAATGTGCAATTTATATAGTTCAATTGCATACCTTTGCTCCAAATGGAAGGTCGATCAAATCATATCTTCAATATAAGTGTTATAAACATTCTCGAATATTTCATTCTCTTAAGCATGGTATAAAGCATAAAGGAAAAGAAAAGCACACTTTGACAAGATAATCTCAAGGCATTTTTAGGTAACCTACGATGCTAAGAACACTCATAGTGGTTGCATTTTATGCTCCATATCACTCTCCCCTTTTTTAGTGGTTTCATTTTATGCTCTATACCATTTACTCTCATTTTTTAAGCATATGTTTTTGAATTACATTTTGTACTTTGCACCCATTTTTCGTGCTATGCTACTTTTTCTTTTTTCCCCTCATTGAATGGTTGCAGATTCTGCTCCGTACCATTCCTCACCTTTTGCGTAACTCATTGGTTGTCCTCTCTTTATTTTGATTTTTTCACTCAATACCCTCATCCATTATTGATTACTCCCAAATTATTATGGCTATAGTTTCTCTATACTTTAGACATACTTAATACTTATAGGACGTATTCGAGAATAGAATATAAAACTCACAAAAGATCTCGTCAAGATAATATTCCAATTTAAACTTCTCGGTAGCATTAAACTAAAACTAAAACTATATAACATATACTAATTCATGTTGCATTGAAATATAAAACAGAACTTACTTGGAATGTTGCTTTTGAATGTTACTCACCACTCATCCTTGCCAAATGCTAATGTTGTGCCACTCTAAAGCGCTCACACTCTCAACTTGCGCTCACACTCAAAACACAATTTTGTTTTTGCTCGAAATTTACACTAACATCAAACTTAGAATACCTAACACTTACAAATACCTTGGAGAAAATGTCAATATAGTAAAGGTATAAATTATAAGGTATAAACAATACATAATCAAAGAAAAATTTCAAATTCTTCAACTTTTTTAGTTTATTTAATTTTTTATTTTCGGGATTTTCATACATATGTCCCCGCACACTAAAGAACACAAAGTCCCTTTTGTAAGAGCCCTAACTAAAAAAAAGAAAATTGCAAATCACGATATGTCCAAATTCTTCAATATCTCCAATTTATATACTTTTACCTATAAAACTAACAAAAACAAATATGTTAAATGAAAGTAAATATTTACTATTTACATACCTAGGGATGATTATGGTGAAGAGAGTAATTGAACATCAACTTCTTGTTGTTCAAAACTATTTTCGAGATATGGTTTGCATCTTTGGCCATTGGCTCAAAAAGTAAATCCAGTTTCTGCTTTCAGTTCCAATGCTCTATTGTCAAATACTTGAATAATTTCATAGGGTCCTTTCCAACAAGATTTGTGTTTTCCAGGGAACAAGAGAAGTTTAGAATTGTATAACAAAACTTTATCCCCAATCTTGGACTTCTTTTCTGTAATTTTGCATCATGCCATCGTTTTGTCTTCTCTTTATAGATCTTTACATTCTCATACGATGACAAACGTAATTCTTCTAACATATTTAATTCCAACTTTCTAATTTCATCAGCTTTATTCAAATCCATGTTCAAATTCTTCAAAGCCCAAAGAGCCTTATCCTTCAATTCTACTGGTAAATGACAAGCCTTTCCGTAAACCAACTTATAGGGAGTCATACCAATAAGTGTCATAAAAGCGGTTCCCTAAGCCCATAATGCATCATTCAACTAAATAGACCAGTCCTTCCTAGAATTTGAGACAGTTTTTTCGAGAATCCACTTTATCTCTCGATTTGAAACTTCTACTTGACCACTAGTTTGAGGGTGATATGGTGTAGCTAACTTGTGGTGTACTCCATACTTATGCATCAAACTCTCAGAAGTCTTATTAATAACATGCGAACCTCCATTACTAATTATGGTCCTGGGAACTCCAAATCTACTGAATAATTGCTTAAGAAATTTAGCAACTACTTGAGCATCATTCTTACTATAAGTGCTAGCTTCAACCCATAGATGGCTTGCCGAAACCAAATTGCCTGTGTTGCATTCAAGTGTTGCGAATTTGAAGAAAAAATTTATTTATCACAATACATACCTAAAACTGTTCCAAAGGAGTTGCAATAACTCTGGAAATAGATCAAATACACTTTTATCGCAACACTTTGTGACTTATTGTTGCGGAAAACACTGATAAATAGTGAAAATTTAGAGGCGGGAATATTACCGCTTGTTATTTAACGAAAATGAAGGTAAAAAACATAAAAGTAAATAATCAGTTGAAATAAACGAGGCATACTCTCTCTTTTCTCATCTTTTCATGCTCGACCAAATCCTAAATTAAACCCACATGCTAAATCCCTAAATCACTACTTCAATTCTTCTTCTGATTTCGGTCTATAATTTCCGCATATGAAACCCACACTATGTTGTTATCGTAGATCTTTTCTCTTGCGATTCTCTCTTGTTATTTTCTTCTGAATTTTCTGCCATAACCACTGCTACAGGTTCTTTACTAATATAAGGTAATTTTTCTTTGGTTCAATGTCAATTTTTCATTAAAGTTTTGCTTAGATCTTTTTCCTGTGCTAATTTATACATGTAATCAACTACATGGAAGTTAAAAATTTAGGGTTCGCTCTTTTGTCTCTGAGGTGATTCTTACAAGTCCAAAGTCATAAATTTTAAGATCAAAAATTGCATTTGGAAGAAGGTTGCTTGGTTCAAATCTGGGTGTAATACAAACTAGTTAAGAAATGCTTGTTTGTATGTATGTGATATAATTGACCTTGTTGTAGTGATATATAAGAATTAGCTTGTGAATTGTCGTTTTATTTAAAAATTAAACTTTATTGTTGGAGGGTTTTGTTGAATTGGATTTGGTTATGATTATTTATATTATTGTTCTTATTTGATTGATAAATGTGCGAGATCATAAGTGAAAAAGTGTGTGTATACATCCTTTAAATGTAATTTTTTATCCTAGAGTTCCTTTTTTTCCACTGTAAGTCTGTAACATCCTTTTAATGTATTTATTTCACAATATGTGCTGCAGATTGTTCTAAATTAAGTTATCTTATTCATGGTGATAGGCATTCTTTTTTTTATTGTAATTATAACCAGATATATATATTTTGTCAATCTTGATACTCAGCAAGAAGAAGTTTGTTATGGTGCTTTTGATATTTTTCCCAACTGGTTCTTATGTATGTTCTACTTCATATGTTTTCCCTGCCTTATTGAGCCACTTACCAATTAAGGTTGATTTAATTGAGGCAAGTTTGTGCATGATCAGCTATGCCCACGGTTAAAAGGTAAAAAATCTTCAATTTTGAATGCATCGTTGCCTATATATTATTTTCTATACTTAGGATCCTATCTAAATTTAATCAATTTCCGTGACAGAATCATATAAATCTTAGCGATTGACTATTCATATTTCATTTTTCAAAGGCTTTGCATATAATCCTATCCAAATTTGAGTTAATTAGTTTTAGTAACTGAATTAGTTATGCATTCCGTTACAGATTTGTTGTATAAATAGAAGCAGTTGTATCTTGTATTGACTATGAGAAATGATTCAGTAAAGAAACTTCAAGTTTTGCATGGTATTAGTCACCATGGTTCGTAAATATAATCGAGTTCCAAACAGTAATCGATTTCAAATGATTGCAGATCCTGGTAGTGATGATGAAGATTGACATGTTCAGCAGCCTGAAAATCAACATTATGAGAATCCTGGTATGATTTTGGTTCATGTCACTCTTACTGGTGATAATTTTCTTCCATGGAGTAAGCTTGTCAAACATGCCCTAATTGCGAAAGATAAGCTTCAGTTTATCAATGGTGATTGTCCTCGACCGAAAAATGAAACGTCAGCTGAATATAATCGATGGGAGAGGTCGGATTGTCTTGTTTCTTCTTGGATCTTGAATTCTATGTCAAAGGAGCTTTGTGAGGATTTTCTTTATATCGAATCTTCAAGGGATCTCTGTAAAGAGTTAGAGAAGCATTTTTGTGGTAGCAATGGACCACAGCTGTATCAACTCAAGCACAATTTAACTTCTTTTGTTCAAGGCGATTACACGGTTATGCAATATTTTACAAAGCTCAAACGCTATTGGAGTGAATTACAGAGTCTAAGACCAGATCCAGTTTGTGATTGTGAGTGTATTTGCAATGCTTATAATAGGATTTCTGAAATTCGCGATGAGGATAATGTAATGCAATTTCTTATGGGATTGAATGACATCTATAGTCATGTTGTGAATCAAATCTTGCTTATGGATCCTATGCCTAATTTGAATCGAGCGTATTCTATGATTGTTACTGTTGAAAAACAAAAGGATGTTGCTGTGGATTATTCAGTTGAGATGGCAAATTTCTCCACAATGCCAAGAAAGTTTGCTCATAATTCTGGATCTGGATTCAAGTTAAAGAAAGTTCAGAAAGAATTGAATGATATTCGTCCTTGTACTCACTGTAAGAATCCTCTTCACTCAAGCGATTCTTGTTTTCAGTTAATTGGATATCTTGATTGGTACATTGAGAGGAAGAAGAAGAATCGAGCACATCATGTTGCAGAGTTATCATGCTCTAAGGGTTCTGATGATGATGAAGAGGTTCGATCTGTTAAACACATGGCCAACATGAATGAACACAAGAAACGAACATATTCTACCAAAGGAAAATCTATTGTTGAGACTCCTTTTGATGACATATATTTCACAGCATTTGCAGGAATGGCAGGGTTCACTGATATTGATAGTTTAGCTACTAAAAGCTCTGGTAAGACACAATTTCCTTTCATTAGTCAACATATTAATGAAATGGAGTGGATTATTGACAGTGGGGCTTCATCACACATGATAGTTAGTGTTTGTTCATTGAGTAATATTAACTCTTGCAAATAGTTAGTAGTTTTACCTGATGGTTCACATCAAACTGTGTCCAAAATAAGGGATGTTTAGTTATCTGGTTTGGTGTTATTACGAAATGTGTTATTTCTTCCCAAATTCAAGTATAATCTGTTGTTTGTTAGCACATTGTTACAAGAAGGAACTATCGCAATAATATTCACTGCTGATTACTGCTATATGCAAGATAAGGCCACCAAGAAAGTTCTGGCAGTTGGATGGCAAGAAAAGGGTTTATACAAGTTAGATAAAAGTTCTTTTGATAACAGGATCATTAGTTCCTGTTGTAATGTTGATACTACTTGTACTAATGGCCCAGATCTTTGGCATTTGAAATTAGGACATGTTTCAATGCCCATTTTGTTACATATTCTTCAGATAAAATTGCAAACTTATGTTTTTAATTGCAATGTGCGTCCGTGTGCTAAACAGACTAGAAAGCCATTTGATTTAAGTTCTATTTCTTCAGCTTCTATGTTTGAATTGATACATATGGATTTGTGGGGTCCATATAGAATGGTTTCTAAGATAGGAGCAAGATACTTTCTGACTATAGTTGATGATTACAGTTGATATGTTTGGTTGTTTTTATTAAAGGAGAAGACTCAGATTTCACTGGCTAGAGAAGAGTTTTTAAATATGGTAGAAACTCAATTCAGTGCAGTGGTCAAGGTGATAAGGTCTGATAACTGTTCTGAATTTGTTAATAAGAAGTGCAGAAGCATTTTTGACAATAAGGGATTTATTCATCAGAGAACTTGTGTGTATACACCACAACAAAATGGCGTTGTGGAAAGGTGACATAGAACACTTCTTAACATAGCTAGAGCGATTTTAATGCAGTCTAGCAGATCGATTGAGTTCTGGGGAGAAGCTGTAGTTCATGCAGCAAACATCGTTAACACTTTGCCAACTAAAGTGCTTAACTGGAAAAGTCCATATGAGATTTTATATCATAAAATCCCTGTTTTTGATAACTTTCATGTTTTTGGGTGTTTAGTCTACTACACTAACACACATTCTCATAAGGATAAATTTGAAAAGAGAGCATTCAAAGGAGTTTATATGGGTTTTTCTGTAGGACAAAAAGGACACAAGATATGGGATTTAAATTTGGGAAAGTTTATTGTCTCCAGAGACGTCTTTTTTAAAGATATCATATTTCCTTTTGTTCACTCAGTTGCTGAAATGCCACAGGAATTATTTTCACAGCAGCAAAATGTTGAATCATCTTTATGAAGAACAAATAGACCAAGTGTCAGGCCTCAATGGTGGAGAGATTATGTCTTTCATGTTGTTCCTTTAAATCAAACAGTTGCTACTGTGGCCATCCCAGCATCAGACACTGAATTCTTATTCAATGTTGTTCAGGAGCAGGAACCAAAAAATTTCAGGGAAGCACAAAAGGATGCAAGATGGGTTGAGGCCATGAATAAAGAACTTAGTGCTTTAGAAGAGAATCAAACTTAGTAGTTGGTTAGCTTACCATCGGGAAAGAGAGCAATTGATTCAAAGTGGGTATATAGGATTAAATATACACCTCAAGGTAAAGTAGATAAGTTCAAAGCTTGTTTAGTAGCCAAGGGTTACAATCAAACACTTGGCATCGATTATCATGATAGCTTCAGTCCAGTTGCTCGAGTGGTCACAGTTCGTTTACTGTTAGCAATGGCAGTAACGAAATGTTGGCATGTACATCAAATTGACGTTAACAACGCTTAGTTACACGGTTTCTTGGATGAGGAGATTTATTTAAAGCCTCTAGAAGGGTATGAAAAGGCTAAACCGAATGAAGTTTGTAAGCTTATAAAGTCACTTTATGGACTGAAACAGGCAGGGAGAATGTGGCACAGGGAGTTATCTCAAGCTTTGATTGCATATGGCTTTCAAAAGTCTGAACATGATACTTGTTTGTTTCTTCAACACAATAAAGCTACTGGAGATTTCTT